>JAYJLX010075701.1:0-25426 GCA_036873525.1 Chalinula nematifera
AGTTAGTATGCCTTTTAAAACTGAAATACTTAATCTAGTAGATTATATATCCGATGAGGCTTCTAAAATAGGGGCCGCTAATACTATTATAAACCATAATAATAAATTAAGGGCATATAATACAGATTGGATAGGTATTTATAATTATTTTTTGGATCCCCCACCTTCTATTACTATATTAGGTAATGGTGGGTTTAGTAAAGCTATTCAGTACGCTTGCAATAAACTTAGTATTAATTTTAATGTTATTACTATTATTAATTTTTAACAGATAATACCAGACCCAGAATCATCCAAAAAGTACTTCACTCAGTGTAACGGCGATGATGGCAGTTTATAACAAGAACAGTTAGTGGCCTGTCTCAGGTTGTATCCATTACTACCAGGACTAGTTTAAAACCTTTTTTTTATGATAGATTTTAAAATCAATTTTGATTTCAAGAAAAATGAAAAAGAATTTGGCATTTGTTTTTTTGATGATAACTCGACCAGCCGTTATGATTACGATCTACCTGCAATGATATAAACCTTTACCGATTAGAAATTAGTGCTGTAATTCAATTTTCATTTCCTTATAAGTAATAATGATTAATACAGTTAATACTGTAATAGAAAATGGAAGATCTGCTGTAATATACCACCTCATAAAACAGATGCTGTTTACATAAAAGTTGTTTTTTTCATGGTTTCCGAAGTATCACTTTACTTCAGATATATACTAGACTGCACATGTACAATTTAATAAGTATATAGTTATAAAGATTTTGTAATAGTAGCTGTTATATAATTATTATACAACACATTATTTTATGTGAATATAATATGTCTAGGTTTGCGGTATAATTGACCCATGTATAATTATGCAACTTAAATTGCCAGCCCCGCCCACTTTTGGGTGGGAGGGGCTGGTAATGCTGTTGTGGTGGTCAAATGGCAGTTATAGGTTTAATACTCGACTACAATGATGAGAATAATAAAAAATAATGGAAACATTAATTCGCTATAAATATAATGATCTGTATAACAATTAGGAGATATATTTTCTCTCCATTGTAGGCTTGCACACTCTCACACGTACGTACATGTACACAGCCACACCCTCTTACTCCAAAGGTCAGGTAAACTGTATCTTGCATGGTTTGTTTAGAATGAAGTGGTTGACCCAAGAACTTGCCCATGCTGTTTTATAAGCACACTACTGTGTAAACTTAGTGAAGGATTCCTAAAACAACATGGGCTAGACTCTAGTCTTGATCACACCACCTAGATATGCATACATTCATCCATGTAAGCTGATTATGGCCCTGTGATCTACCCTCAATTAAGCTTTTTGAAACCAATTATTGGATTGCTTGCACTTGATTTAACTATACAGAACAGCCTACCCGGCCTTCAAGGACTGTATGCACCTGCCACGATATGCTTAGTGCCGGTCCCCAAACTGAGCTGCAGACTTGTCTAATATTTTGATCTTCGAGGAGATAGGACAGCCTCTCTATAATACGACAAAGCATATCAATGCATGTATAGAGTCCCAAACGTATACGTCCTTAGTTAATTCATGTCGAACTATTGTAATCATTGATGTACTGACCAGATGAGAATGTATGGTTGCTTAATCGCCGGACTCCAGCGTGTTGCCATCTCTGCTAATTGCTGTAAAATTGTGTACATAATTAATATCATTGTATGGTATGATGATGATCTGAGCCCCCACACGTGGCGCCGGCAATCAGCCGATCCAGCACCGTAGATCTAGATGAAATATATGACGCAGGTGTCCCTAGTCATATCATCAAAGTGTACATTTTTCCTGCCTTACTGCCGGAGCCGTGTCGTCGTATATTACTGACTCGCCGGTTGCCTAACTGAGCCACATATCGAAGAAGGGAAAGTGTCTTTCTACTGCCGGAGCCGCGTCGTCGTAGTTTATACTCGCTGGTCGGCTGAGCCACATAGAAGAAGGGAGAGATGCAACTAAAAATCAGTAGATCTAGTCGTTTATTTCGAGTTTCCTGTCTGTTCGTTGCCGTACTGCTTGCTTTTACTGCACTGTACGCTTGTATTCAGCTGAAGAGACCTTCGCACACAATGATCAAGCAAGTATTGAACGGCACGCACCGACGGCTGATGTCCAATGCCTTGATACACAGTTCGGAGAACATAGTATTTGTTTATACGGGGAGATGGAAATTCCTGAGAGTTCAGCTACCGTACCTGTTGAGGGATTTAAGGTCGAATGGTGGATTAATAGACAGGGTTTGGTTTATGATGATAAACTACGACGACGACACGCGTAAAAAATTAACAGAATTCTCTACAAAAGCCAATGGTGTGTACAACAAAGAGATATTCTCTCTCCATTACATGGGGTACAGTCCTTCTATTCAACCACCAAAAAAAATACGTTTCAAACTTCCTCATTTTGAAATACTCTCCCACTTAATGGAACATCCTCACAACAGGTATTTTAAGTTAGACGATGACATAGTGTACATCCATCCCAGGGCATTTGCGTCCATTTTAGAACAGGAGATGTCGAACTGTCTCTTTCATTTCTTTAACATCGCTGGTAGCAACTGGAGATGCAGCTGGATTCACCAACATCGTGGAGTATATGACGGACTCAATCCAAAGAACCTGAGATTCGGTTATGATCCTATTGCACGATGCGGATGGAAGAATGCTGATTGTGCTGAGTTAACGTTAAGAACATTCCTCTATCATTTTTACAATGGGTCACTCGATAAATATTTCTTTGACATAGAGTACCTCACTGACGGGAAGAGATTTTCCATCAATGCATTTCTAATGAACCTAAACGTATTCGACATGGCCTCATTTCTTACTTCCAATAAGAAAATGGGACACGATGACGAGGGATGGTGGACTGTGTTATACACAGGAAATTCCAAAAGATCCAACTGTGTGGTAGGAAATGCTCTAGTAGTTCATTTCAGCTATTCCGTAAACACGAAAGAAATGATCAACCGTGGACTTCTACAGGAATTTGAGAGCATAGTACAATTGAATAAGAAGAGTTTCAATATAAGCTCATTACTATGGCATACTTTAGATTTCAATTAACTTATGATTATTTTTTTCATGATTGAAGATGATAAAGAATCAGTTTTTTTTTTTTTGCACTTTAATTCACACACTTTAGACTATTATAAATCTATAACTTCAAAATTACTCAACCATATAAGTCATAAGTTATAGCAGGCACAATTGGATAAATAGCTAAGAGTCTAAGCTTTCAAACGCGCAGCCGGTAGTCATGATCAGTTATAGGCCTTTCAAGCACCACGGATGTTAAGGAATAAGAATGCGAAAGAAGCTGCCTGTCCCCTTCCCCTCCCCCCCCAGTGTCCTCATGTTTGGGATGTTCCCTGGCTTATTTATTGCAATAACTGGAGATCACAGCCTTCAGTAAATATACTGAATGCATGATGTGAGTGGTATATAATCATAGCGTTTATATGAATTTAATATACCTTTTGTATAAACCCCTATGGCACCGCACCAAGCCTATCAACTTTGGCCAGAGAACTATATAGTGAGAGGGGCTGGCTACTATAGCTACGCTAAAACTCAGTATTGAAGGTAGACTAGTCATACACGTACATGTATTAATACACATAGTACTGTCGTTTCTACTGCACGCATGCATGTATATATACAGTATATATGATTGTGCTCATCATTAAAAATGTGTGTATCTATATATACCTATACCTATTTCTATACCTATTGTACCGCTATATATCTATACTGTACCCATAATTATACCGGCCTATACATTTATACCTAGTCAGTGCAGTTTAAACTGCTTGTAAATATTGAGCTGTATGAATGAGCACCATGCCAGGCTCAGTACATATATTGTCATGGCAAGCTGTTGAGGATTCAACAGTCTATAATCGAGTACTGTTATCATAATTATAATCACTAAAATAATGGGCTATATGAATGTCCAGCACTGATAAGATATCTCGTATATAACAAAATACTTGCACATGCTGGGCTGTATAGCGGTGACAGTTAAAGCAATATATAATAATTATGTGCAGCTATATGCCATATGGTATATTATGTGGGCTGCAGTATCACTACAATAGTCCAACGGGGAGGTTTATGCATGTGTGGAGTAAGACTGCAGCTGTCAATATCGACTGAGCCCTAAATAAGCAAGGGACTATAGTAAGAGATAGGGAAAGCTGACTATGTTTAAATTTAGGTCATGGTTTCCTATAGTAGTGATAATGATGTATAAGCTTTAGCTTGCTATTATCAAAGATAGATAAAAATTTTCTTCAAAAAAAAAAAAAGACAAAAAACCAGACAGTATTATTAGGAATGAGAGAGTAATGAGAGAGTAAACTATATACCGCCCCCAAGTAATTAATGAAACAAGCAGGGCTTGTATGAGGGAACAAGACATGCAGACAATATATAACATTGACTACACTATCCTATACTGTGCCGCATTCGGTACAATTGTGAAAATTTCACCAAGTGCAATTCACAGTAGGACAATAGTCTTTCTTGCTCCTACATACCACTGAGCTAGCCCTATAGCTGTTTATTTTCTGTAGACCAATCATTTTGGAGTTCTTTAAATTTCTGAAGTCAGATTTTGCATTGGAGCTTGTTATATGCATGGTCAGGTAGTCAGCTGTCAAAACCTGCCCCCAAAACCCGACTAAAACTATAAGTTCATTAATATTCCTATACTTTGAAAGTTGCTAACGCACTTTCAGATAGAATGCATTCACACGACTGACAAAACTACACACCTAAATGTTTTAAATTTGTCCCAGATTTTAAGACACTATACACATGTGTTAAAATTACTATCAATGATTAAGGAATAGGAGCAAAGATCAAACGTGTAGTTTTAGGACACCAAATGTGTAATTAAAAGAATTCCAGCTGCAACTGAATATGGAGGTGTAAATAAGACACAAAAGTGTGTAAAGGCCACCACACACGAGGCAACTTCCAGGCAACAGTTGTAGGCAACAGGCAGGCAGGTTTCTCCCTGTTACAATTGTCAATTCAATGCCTTCGCGGTGCCCGTTCCACCCAAGGTCATGCCATCAGAATTAACCTATTCGAAACCTGCCCCCATTGACGTAATTGAAAGGGAAAGCCAATGGTTAGAGTTTGAGACTGAAGAGTGACTTTCTTTAATTATTAATTATTAAATTTATTCTTTATTTATTTTTTTTTTAATCCTTTGGCTTTTACACGTCATGTATTTGTCTTTAATTTTGATGCTTTGATTGATTCACTTTGCCATAACTTGTGATTTTTAATTTCTTTAACCCTGTATGAATTATAGTGTAATAATATATCACTATTATACATATCATGAACAGTACTGAAAACAACATTAAGTGAAAAAAATCCACCATCTATAAATTTACATTGCTATCTCATTGAAAGATATTATTTTTTTTTGAATGAAATTCAATTATATAGTGTTAATTGGTCAGCATGCCGCATGCCGGCTTCGTGATTGATAATTTTTTTTTTCCGTGTTGGACTTCACAACTAATGATCTATGCTTCCATGGTCATGCACTTTTCTCTATAGTTTGTTACGTCTTTAGCATCACATTGCATCAAATCAGTGAATGTTTAGAAGCAAAACTGCATGACCGTCTTAAATTTCATCAGTGTAATAATGAATGGAATGTATACCGTATAATGTTAGTGGATGCATGGAGTACAAATTGAAAACCACTAAACATGAAAGCATCATTCTTGAACAAAAATTTCTGGACTGAATCATATATAAGCTGTAAATCTATTTGGTTGTACTGATTGATTTTTTGCATCTGCATGTTGCTTGCAGAGCCGGCTTTTTTTTCAAGACTATATATCACTGTCAGCTGTTTATATGCACTACATGTATAGGAGCCGGCATTGCAGATGCAACTAAAAACCAAGTGTGTTTTTCGAAGCCTTTGTTGCTTGGTGCTAGTTGTGTTTGCTCTTGCTGTACTCATGCCGTATGCTTGTATTGAGCACAAGGGACCTTCATCACATACAAGGGCAATCAAGCAAATCATGAATGGCACGTATCGACGACTGCTGAACAACTCTTCACACCGCTCAGAAAACATTGTATTTGTTTATACAGGGAGATGGAAGTTTATAAGAGTTCAGCTACCGTACCTGTTGAGGGAATTAAGGTTGAATGGTGGAGTAATAGACAGGGTTTGGTTCATGATGATCAACTATGACAACAACACGCTTAGAAATTTAACTGAATTCACTACAAAAGCCAATGGTCTGTACAACAAGGAGATATTCTCTCTCCATTACATGGGGTACAGTCCTTCTACTCAACCACCGAAAAAAACACGTTTCTGGCTTCCTTATTTGGAAATACTCTCTCAAATAATCGAACATCCTCACAACATGTATTTCAAGTTAGACGATGACATTGTTTACATCCATCCCGGGGCATTTGCATCCGTTTTAAAACAGGAGATTTCAAACTGCCTCATTCATTTCTTTAACATTGCCGGTAGCAACTGGAGATGCAGCTATATTCACCAACATCATGGAGTATATGACAAACTCAATCCAAATAACCTGGTATTTGATTATGATCCGTATGCACAATGTGGATGGAAGAATGCTGAATGTGCCGAGTTAACGCTAAGAACATTCCTCCATCATTATCACAATGGGTCACTTGATAAGTATTTCTTTGACATAGAGTACCTCACTGATGGGATGAGATTCTCCATCAATGCATTTCTAATGAACCTAAACGTATTTGACATGGCCTCATTTTTTGATACAGAGAAATTTAAAGGAGACGACGAGAATTGGTGGACAGCGTTATATACAGGGAATTCCAAAAGATCCAACTGTGTGGTAGGAAATGCTCTAGTAGTGCATTTCAGCTATTACCCAAACACAAAGAAAATGATTAACCGTGGACTGCTACGGGAGTTTGAAAGCATAGTACAATTGAATAAAAATAGTTTTAATATAACCTCATTATTGTGGCATACTTTAGGTTACAATTAACTCATCATTTTTTTTTATTTAAGACGATGATAAGATAGAATTATTTTTTTGCATCATGTTTCATGCACGCACTTCAAATCGTTAAAATATAACTTTAAAATTAGCATCAAAAATTGGAGAGACCATGCCAAAGTTTGAGTTTTTAACTGGTAGCTATATATAGGTCAGTTGGTTTTTCAAGCACCATGGGTATAGAGGCGGGTCTGAGAATTAATGCGAAAGACAGGCTTACTGAGTCCAAACAACACAGGGTGATACATGTATATACAGGGAGAAAATAAATTAACCCTTGCCCTCGGGCTCGTATTTGCGATATATACCCATAGGGGTGTTATAACCTATATAGTATAAATTATATATAATATTATGTTGAACATGCCTGGCCGGGAAGGACTGCATGCCTGTCCCCCCTCAGTCCATGCACTTGATGTCCTCAATCTGGCACAAGCTAAGCTTCAGCCATGCACGCAAAGCCATTAGTGAGGGGCTGGCTATATAGCTATACACTAAAACCCATGCAGTAATGATTGTGCTTATTAAAATTGTATTAGTCAGTTTAAACTGAATATAAGCTGTATTGATGAATGAGCA
Organism: Chalinula nematifera; assembly: GCA_036873525.1. NCBI lineage: Eukaryota > Metazoa > Porifera > Demospongiae > Haplosclerida > Chalinidae > Chalinula > Chalinula nematifera. The sequence continues at coordinate 7,644 of JAYJLX010075701.1, forward strand.
TCATGCATCTCCCTTATGTCATAAAAGCTTCAAGATTCGATAGTCTATATATAATAGATATCACATGCCACTCAGTGTAAAAATTAATTTGTTGTTTTGAATAAATTTCATACATCACAATTAAGGTATGCCGCTATACGGGAATTACTATACATGCAGACTTACAAACGCAATTAGCAAAATTAATGGTGGAGTATTTCATCAAATCAGTAACTCGCTTAAACTTCCTACAAATTACCAAACTATATGCATGTATGCTTTCCTAATAACAAATCAATTTGTTGAAAATATTAATGACAATTAATTTAGTTTTTGTTGTGGCATTATATTCACTATAATGGGTTGTATGGAATGGCCCACTGATAAGGTATATCTATAGTGCATGAGAGCTAGCTACAGTGAGTTGCATGAGCAAGTGATTACATATAGGTTGGCTATACCATCAATAGTCCAATAAAATGGGGATAAGGCCATGCAGCCTGAGGATGCAAGGAGCGAGGCTGCATGTAATGTATCTGTCATATAATACAGTCCACGGAACCCTCTTAAAGAGCACCCCTCTAGGAATTAAACTTCTCTATAAGGATGCCGTTTGTTTTTCCAAAATATTATAATTGACCCGGCTCCTTTAGAAACGACACTGACCTCAAAGGAAATTCACTCTCTCCCCATGCCAAGTGTCCTTTGTATAAGGGTTCCCTATCAGTATACTGCATAGCCCTATATCTATAGGTATATAGGGAAAGCTGATGATGATGAGCTATATAGCTATAGTGTTGATTATCCGGATCCATCAATATCACACCATTTGTGCCATCAGTTATAATAGACAGCCAGTGATTATTTTTATGATTGTACACTGAACTGAAGATAATCTGACTGTTTAGCTTTCAGTATATATTGTAACAAAAATGATTCGTGATGGTTGCCAGGCATAACCTGAAACAACAATAACAAAAGTGAGCATAAAAAATGAGCATCAAGTTATTCAAGGGTTTTGTAACAAATGATTAATGTATAATTACTACATATAGCCTATATGCTGTCCATGCAGTTACTTCATGGGTGGCCCGAAGATGGCATATAGTAACTCCTTGAGAGCTGCTTAATTGATAGGCCATGCACAGTATCATATAACAGAGCTATAGCTATGGGAACAAAGAAACAACTCCATAACACATGTGTTAAGTGTATGTGAGAAGTTTAAAAACAACAATGAAAGAGTATCATGAAACTATATAAACAATAAAAAAATTCTTTGTTTGATTTTCAGTTTGTTTATATTGGTGATGATGTGACCATATATATATATACGTAAACAAAGCCTGTAACTTGACTATGAGTATATATAGTTGCCATAGTGACATATATTACTATACATGCTGGAAAAAAAATTAGGTCAACGAGTTGTGATTTGGCTGTATAATAATTATTATGCATAACATATTTCTTGAATATAATGTATATGATGAGAGTATATATATACATTCCCCATGCAGGCCAGACCACTGGTGATGGGCGGGGCATCCGGCCCAAACCAGTAATGCATTAATTTGTGTTTAAGTCTGGTCATGCAGTGATTTCATTCACAATACTTTTCATAAACTGTAATTGCATGACGCTTTATACAGCAGGCAGCATGAATGTTCAGGTTATATATAAATCCCCCGTTTGGCAATGATACTTATAGCTTTCAGCATTTATTATGCCTATATTACATGTATCATGCATGAGTGCATGCATGTAAAATTAAAACTTTTTAAAGGCTATTTCATGTCCGCTATTCGCAGCTTCATGTTTCTTGTGTGAATATTCTCACTAAAGCTCAAACCTGTCGAAAGGTTAATTTGCTTGGTAATTATCGGTGGAAATTGGTTGCCGGACAAAACATAATTATATAGGCTAACAGGCCATTGCAATGCAGCGTGACAGTCATTTGAATACTTGCATTATGTTTGTGGCAAAATGTTCACTGATCAGAGTGAGGCATGCAGGGCCGAGAGAATGCTCACGATTGGACTGAATCACAGATCAAGGTATAGTTATATATAACGACCGCTATTATCGTTATTTTTTTCCAAATTAATTCCCAATTTGTCAAACTGCAAACTAAACTATAGCTAAAATAAGTGCATTATAGCTGGATTGACATTCTGCCCGGCTTGCCAAGTTTTACAATATGCATGGACAAGCACAGACTATATTGTCAGTTAGCCTATATGCAAGTGTGTGGAGTCCTCACTATCATTACAACCCACTGCATGTTATGTCATGCATGCATGGCCATCAGTGCACATACGACTGGCACTGATATACATTGATCTACACCTTCAAAAGTGCTCTGTGCCAGGTGTTTTAACTTGAAACAGAATGCATGTTATTGAATTGTTAATGCCCTTAATTTAATTACTTTCATTTTTTGATACTGCCGTGGCATATATAGAATGTAAAACTGAAAATTCCACATGCACTGTTTTTACTGATACATGACTTCTCCCAGCAACATTCGCTATCAATAACTGACTGAAAGCACTAAAGTGCTAACCCTCACAGTTATGCAAAAAGCCTTGGCATCATCCAGTCCTGCATGCCTTATGACTGCATGCTAATTGAAAATAGGATTGTGCATAACATTTCCAGATTCTTTACACTATATAACACATACACCGGCACAGTCAACAACAGCAGGCAGACAGCCCATATCGAACCAAAAAGACATGCAGAACATCACAACTGAGGCAATTAACAAGTTATTAATAAACAAAATCCATAGTAGTCCACAAACATGTATATTGGGTATGGGAGGGCCCTCAGCTGAGATTGCCTTTCACTGAAAGAATGCTGAATATAATTATAATAATTATAGACTTTTATGCACCTTTTGCCAGTCTTTCTTGGCATACTGAACCTTAATTCGGCTGGAGTGGAAGGGGCTGGCTATAGTCACACTAAAACTAATGGCTGCTGTGATTATTATTTAAGTTTAAAGATACTGTTATTATAATTACTAGTGCATGCATGGCCAATTAATTAATTAATAAGATATGTCCGCATAAGCGTGCACACACACTGCATGTGTATTATTATGTACTTATATACACGTGTGTATTGAGTAACATGTATAATGTGCAACTATAATGCCAATACAATAGGCCAGTAGAGGTTATGTACGGAGTTATGAATATCATTAACACATCATGACCCCCCCGCCCCCTCTTGACGGGCAATAATGTACAGAGTGAGAACTAAAGCCAATACAATTAGTCCAGTAGAGGTTTAACTTATGAATAATGATCATTAACACATCATGAATATTAATAACACACCACCATCTTAAAGGGCAATAATGTACAGAGTGAGTAGGGAAAAAAACAAGTTTTCAAATTCCTGTTCAAAATAAAATGTAAGTGCATACTTGTAATAAAATTCTGCTTATCATACTGTGGTTTCTTTGCTCACGTATCATGGAGAAACTTTGACAAACACAGATTTTGCCTACTCACTCTGTACATTTATTACCCTTCAAGATGGCGGCATATTAATGATATTCATAACACATTAATGATATTCATGACTTTGTGCATAACCTCTATAGGGGAGGGGAATTAAGGCCAGGCAAGATCTGGGAGCTAAGGTCAATAGTAAGGTGTAGCGAAGGTGACTATAGTTTAGGTTGGTTTCTGATGATGATGGAAGCTATTTATCGTTCCTGATTATGGTGGAAGCTATTTTATTGATTATCTTTCACATTAGTCATAATACTACTGGATACATGCATTGTCAGGCTATAATGAAAGGAATTAAGTAAGTGCTGAATCTTACACTAGTGTAGATCAGGGTCCACACTATAGCAAGATTTCGTGGTAATTAACACACACACAGACACACAAACTGACTGAGGTCGTATTTGGGTTAGTAATAGCAGGAGCTTAAAAAGACAAGGTACTGGCCATCATACGGGTTCGCAATCAACACCTTTACTGTATAACTTCAATATGCAAAACGATTATAATTCAAATTTAACAATAGTATAATTATCCCGAGCCAAGTAGTGGGGAGGGATACGGTAGTCGGCGTGTTATTTAGCAAATTAAAGTTAAAATGTTAACATGCCATAGCTAGGGTACCTGGTCCGAGACCTACTCAGGCACTTTTTTTTCCCCTGAGTGAGTTCGAATCCTGTAATGAACATGATGTTTTTTTCTTTTTTTTTTGTCTCTGTTAAGCTCAGTGAGGGATCTGTACCTCAACTGCATTTATTGTTATAGAGCTCTGGTGGCCAAAGAGCAGCTTAAATAAAATTTAATTAATAAGAAATAAGTGGGTGTGGCTTACAATTCTTAAACTGTTCCCCATAAGACTATTACATACAGGAACCTGGCAAATGGGTGGGGTATCCAATTAATTAAAACAATAGAACAAGGTATGTTTGGTGATTTTTACTCGAGCAATATATGTATACTTTTCACAAATAAAATAATTGTTGCTTTAGCACATGAATGTTCTAGGTTATATATAAATCCCTGGCCAGACTGGCAATATTCCCAGAAATTACAGGTATAATTATATTCATTTGTATAATTAAATCGTGGAATTATGGACATCAAGCACCTTCAGTGGAGTGTCAGTGAACTTCTACCATCAAGTATTCACAGTGATTACGTGGTAACACACAAAAAGACACACACACAAACCAACTACTATAACCCTCTGCCCACGCTCGGGTTAACTATTGAGCCTGAGTGTCACTGCATGTACATGTATACAGTGGAACCTCTGGAATCAGGACACACTGAAATAAGGACACCTCTGTAATGAGGACACTGTTTGAATTCCCAAAGAGGCACTTTTCCATGCTAAACTACCTCTGAAATGAGGAAACATCAATAAACAGGACACTGTGCAATAGAGAGGTTCCACTGTATGCATATCATGGGTATATAGGTCCAATTAAGTGTTCAGGGTAGCAAGCTGATAAGCAAATGGCTCGGGGACAAACCAATTGAATTTCATTTATGCCACTGCTTTGATTAATAAGCCCTTTCTCTCAAGGGTTAGCTTTAACGTGTCATATAGTTTAGCAAATTTTATTATTAAAATTAATGTTATTAAATTTTATAATCATTATAGTTATTAAAATTTTTTGTAACACTAAAACCCCAAAAAAGGTTATAATATTATTATTCATTATAAAAAACATGGATCGTTGTACACTTTTCAGATTAAAAAAAAAAAAGAATTCTTTGTGTACTGAATGAAATTCAAGCTTTATAACACATACAAATTAACTAGTGTATAGATATAGATAGAATTACTCATGAAAACACCAGGTAAACAAAACCTACAGCAAATAGAACAGAAAAAAAAAAGAAATTCAAGGGCTTTTGAAAATGTACATACACACATGCATAGGCACACAAACACACACACACACTTACACAAGCATACATATACACACACATATACAGTACAACCTCTGATAGTGGACACTCCGAGAAAGGGACATAGTATAATAAACCTCTCAACAAAGGACACTTGTCAGTGTCCCAAATAGACCTGTCCAATATACTTTGACCTCTGAGAAGAGGACAACCTCTCTATAAAGAACAAAGCCCTTTAATGTATATAGGGTCCCAAAGTATCCTTTATTCAGAGGTTCCACTGTATACACAAACACACACACACACACACAAACTCCATACTTGTATCCAACTTAGGTAACTATAGTTCACACAAGCAATCATATCCTACTACCCCCATAACCAACCAACCCCTCCTCTCCTACTACCATGGTTCACACTAACCGTTACAGCATCTTGCAGCCCCAACCTCCTTCTGGTCATCTGAGATCTGTTCTTGTGGCAGTAGTACCCTCACATCTCCCTCTACAGTACCACACCCCCTGCCATCCTATCCCTCATTGCCACTTCCTTCTCCCCCGACTCTGTGTGAAAGACTCATTGTATCCTATATCAGACAAAGATATAATATATAATACCCTATGGTAGTATATGATAATATTTATAATTATCATTATTATACTAGCCTCGTGAACCAGACTCCAAAAAGGAAGTCTGGGGACACGCAATACAAAGAGCTTCGACAGCGCACCAAACTGTGCACTATAATCAGTGTTACACGGTGGTAAAAATATTCACATGACTATAGGTGGGAAAATCAATAAGTTCATTGTGTAATTAATTGAAAATTGATTAATTAAATTTTGTTATGACACATCTGTATTCTATTGTCGCAGCTAATTTCATTGCATTTCCACGAACCAGACTATATTACACAAATTGCATACTTTGGTTACATAATGCTACACTAAGGGCTAAGGTGTGAATCCAGTGATCATATGATAATATCATGTGGAAACAAACTAGTGTATACATCAGATAACTATGAACACACTTTGTTAGCAGTCCGCCAAGCCGTTTTTGGAGGCAATTTTTACGTAATAGAAGTAGCAAAATGAGACGAAAATCCAAATTTCACGAAGATCTGCTTGCTTTAAACACTTTTACAGTATTCAAAAGCTAGATAATAACATAACCAGTGAGCATCAGGGCAGTATCGAGTCTTGTTCATAGCTGAAGAAGTGTTAAAATAGCTACAACTTGTTGATCACCATCTACGTAAACTTGCTATTTTAGCCCCCGCCATAAACAGCAGATGGCTAACGAACTAAACGAAGTGTGGGAAGTAGAGCTTAATTAGCTGCCACGCCCAATGCATGAGCTCAATTCATTGGTACACTTTCGCCTTAGAAAGCAAATTCTCCCAATTCAGTAATAATAATTATACTGATACATAAATTATAATTCACCACCAATATTCAGTGTATTGCAGCTTCTGAAGCTTACCTTGTGGACCGTGAAGATCACACTGAGCTTTGGATCACACAGCAAATCAGTGGAAGATCCCAGGGAAGATCCAACATATATAATATTTCATCTGTAAGGAACACAGCTAAGTGAAATTAAAATGGAATACATACACAAGAATTATTATGTAAAGCTTTCTAGATTGCTATTGTTTGATTAATCTTACCCATAATGAGAGGAAAAGCGCGTTCTCAAGTCACTAATTGGCCGCCATTTAAAGATCAGCCATTGGTTAACGCCCCCATCCCCGCCCCGCCCCAAACGTAACAAAATTTCCGAAGGTCAAAAATTTTCTTAGGTTTCCCTCGATTCGACTAAAAAGTTTTAACTTTTCCTCTAAAATTTTTTTATTTAGGATGGTGAATACTGAAGAATAGACTGGGGAATTAGGCACATTGAAGAAGGCAAAGACGAGGGTAGAGATGAAACTATTAAAAACCAATCGTGTATTTCGATTTTCTTGCCTATTCCTTGCCTTTCTGATTGTTTTTACTGTACTGTACACTTGCATTCGGCAGAGGGGACAACAGACCGTAATCAAGCAAGTATTGAATGGCACTCGCCGACGACTGTTGTCAAATAGCTCCTCGATGCACAGCACGGAGAACATCGTATTTGTTTATACAGGCAGATGGAAGTTCCTGAGAATTCAGCTACCGTACCTTTGGAGGGAGTTAAGGTCAAATGGTGGAGTGATAGACAGGGTTTGGTTCATGATGCTTAACTATGATGACAATACGCTTAAAAAATTAACAGAATTCACAAAAAAAGCCAATGGTGTGTATAACAAGGAGATATTCTCTCTCCATTACATGGGGTACAGTCATTCTGCTCAACCGGCAAGAAAAATACGTTTCAAGCTTCCATATTTGGAAATATTTTCCCACTTAATGGAACATCCTCACAACAGGTATTTCAAGTTAGACGATGACATCGTGTATATCCATCCCGGGGCATTTGCATCCGTTTTAGAACGGGAGATGTCAAACTGCCTCATTCATTTCTTTAACATTGCCGGTAACAACTGGAGATGCAGCTATATTCACCAACATCGTGGAGTATATGACGGACTCAATCCAAAGAAACTAAAATTCGATTATGATCCTTACGCACGATGCGGATGGAAGGGCACTGATTGTGCTGAGTTAACGCTAAGAACATTCCTCCATCATTATCGCAATGGGTCACTCGATAAATATTTGTTCGATATAGAGTACCTCACAGACGGGAAGAGATTCTCCATCAATGCATTTCTAATGAATCTAAACGTATTCGACATGGCCTCGTTTTTTGCTTCCAAGAAATTAAAAGAAGATGATGAGCAATGGTGGACTGTGTTTTACACAGAGAATTCTGAAAGATCCAACTGTGTGATAGGAAATGCTCTAGTAGTTCATTTCAGCTATTCTTTTAACCTGGAAGAAATGTTAAAGCGTGGACTACTACAGGAATTTAAAAGCATAGTTCAATTGAATAAGCGAAGTTTCAATATGACCTCGTCACTATGGCATACCTTAGGTTACAGTTAAAATTATTCATCATTTTTATTTTTTAAATTTAAATGTATAATATAATGTAACTGTTAAAGTAAACTAAAAAAAAAATCGCTCTGAGATGATTAAACAACTGAAAGAAAAAGTAAAGTAAGTGTTATTGTGTGCGATGACAGTTGTGGTTAGATATAGTATACTGACGTGACCTTTACACTGGAATGCTAATAATTTCCGGATCTATCATGTGACAAAACCACGAAGAAAAGCGACATTTCACTTATAAAGCTTTCTGCCTAGTGCCTACCTTTGCTCTAGTCTCGAGACTTCCTATGAGTACAATTAATATGCCGTACCGCACTGTACGGTGCCGTACCTTCTTATATCTATGATAAGGTCAAGGGTTAGTATCTACTCTGGTATCACACAACACCTCGGTGTTTCCTTTTCTGCACACAATCGGAAACGTCATAGCGTGCATATGATGACGTTGCCAGACCAATCGAAGTTGGAGAACTATTGAACAGTGAACACTTTACTAACAACCAAAGTAATCGAAGCAGTTTAACTATTGTTAGCAGTTATTAGGAAGATGTGCTTATTGTTCTTCCGATCGATCGGTGATATATAATCGGGATGAACTAAATTCCCAGATATCTTTACCATAACGAATTGCAACAACACGTTCAGCCCCACCCGGACCCTTCTATAGCCCCACCAAAAATTATGCAAAACGAGTTCCAATGTGAAGGGTGTGGCTAGCCAGACTATAGAGCATGACACACCCCTAAACAACTGTACATGTTAAGATGAATTATGCATGTGTGTGACAACTTAATTTATGTTGTCTCCTGCTGCCCTTAACCCCCAAACCCCAAATTAAGAATCATATCTGATTACTGTAACATCATGAAACCCATCTTACGTAACTTTTTGGTACTGAACAGAACCATATACGCATGTTGTCATCATATTCCTTGTTGCGAATGGGTGGGTACCCCATGCATATGCTATGCTCATATACCTGACCCCATGCCCTATTATGCTCATATAGTACGTAGCAATCAGTATGATTTAATGAACGTACTGTCAGCCATTTTCCCAATCACATGCAACGCTGTCTGAATAAGCACTGTGATGTGCTATAGTCTACAAGTTATACAAGCAGGTTGTTATCCAGGTACAAGATGCTCATGTTGCATTATGCATGGGAGAGTGGGATAACCCGGCAATGGAGGTCATCGCTTACTATATTGTTGGACAACTGCTGATATTTATGATCTCTCGACAGCAGGGGCTGGAATCATGATATTCGGCATGAGTACATGGGATCCATTTTTAGACGTTATTTGTATGTAGTGAGGCATATGTGAAAAGAATCCGCAAAAACGGAGCATCACAAGGACCATTTGTAAACAATACAGTACTTTGGAATGAGGTGTACATGTGTCACTTATTGTAGCTGATGGTGCAATAGTACAGTGGTGCCAATATAGCCGCCATGTTGCAGAGACACCATGAATCTGTTGAAGACTGATTTGAGCATGAATTCCGGTATCACTGAGGTTTTTTTTTACGACTGCTGTAAGGTTTCAAGCCCGCCATGCGCAATTCACCATAGATAGTAGAGTAGTAATAAACTGGGGAAACATCAGTAAGTGAATTCACTTACTGATGTTTCCCTATAGTTTAATTTAATAGATCTAGATCTAGATCTAATTAATTAGACTAATAATAATACTGAAAAAAAAAATCTCCCACTTCCCACTAGCACCTCCGATCCAAATTTTCAGTTTGGCAGTTTGCCACTTGCAGTCTTGCACTTTGAAGAGAACACCGGCAGGAAGACAAGAGGAGAACGAGCGAACCACAAGCAGACAGTTGAAGATGACGAAATTTTTAATAAAAAACGACCGAGTATTTCGATTTTCCTGTTTATTCCTTTCCATGCTGCTTGTTTCAACTGCACTGTACGCTTGGATTAAGCTGAGCAGACCATTATCGCACACGATGACTATAGGGCCACAACCCCTCGCACAACCCATGATTGTCGGGCAACAACCTGTCAAGCAACCCGTCAAGCGAAGGCCCGTCAGGCAAAAACACGTCAAGCAACACGAAACCGTCAAGGAACTATTGAATGGCACTCGCCGAAGACTGATGTCAAATGACACCTCTATGTACATCTCGGAGAATATCGTATTTGTTTATACAGGGAGATGGAAGTTCCTGAGAATTCAGCTGCCATACCTTTGGAGGGAGTTAAGGTCAAATGGTGGAGTGATAGACAGGGTTTGGTTCATGATGATCAACTACGACAACAGCACGCTTAAACATTTAAAAGAATTCACAAAAAAAGCCAATGATGTGTATAACAAGGAGATATTCTCTCTCCATTACATGGGGTACAGTCCTTCTGCTCAACCGGCAAGAAAAAAACGTTACAAGATTCCATATTACAAAATACTCTCCCACTTAATGGAACATCCTCACAACAGGTATTTCAAGTTAGACGATGACATCGTATACATCCATCCCGGGGCATTTGCATCCGTTTTAGAACAGGAGATGTCAAACTGCCTCTTTCATTTCTTTAACATTGCCGGTAACAACTGGAGATGCAGCTATATTCACCAACATCGTGGAGTATATGACGGACTCAATCCAAAAAACCTGGTTTTTGGTTATGACCCCAGCGCAGGATGCGGATGGAAGGGCACTGATTGTGCTGAGTTAACATTAAGAGCATTCCTCCATCATTATCACAATGGGTCACTTGATAAGTATTTCTTCGATATAGAGTACCTCACTGACGGGAAAAGATTCTCCATCAATGCATTTCTGATTAACCTCAATGTGTTCGACATGGCTGCGCTTCTTGCTACCGAAAAAATGGGAAATGACGATGAGAAATGGTGGACTGTGTTATACACAAGGAATTCCAAAAGATCCAACTGTGTGATAGGAAATGCTCTAGTGGTTCATTTCAGTTATCGCGTAAACATGGAAACAATGTTAAAGCGTGGACTGCTACAGAAGTTTGAAGGCTTAGTACAATTGAATAAGAAAAGTTTCAATATGACTTTGTCACTATGGCATAAATTAGGTTACAATTAACAAATAGTCTATTATTGTGATTCCCTCAACAGTAATTAACATGCACCCATACTTTAATTCCCCACAATTACTTTATATTTGCATGTGACCAAGAGAATACATAGCGCACTAACGTACCAGTACCACAAACAACAAATTGAACTGATGTGAACAAAAAAAAAACTGACAAAATCAGCTGAAATTCAACAAATTAAAGCCTAATTTTAATTAATGTATTAATGTGCAGACTATATATATCATGCATGCATGCTCATTGTCAGTGTAGCCTATAGGTGTTTTATAATGTTATACAGTGGTTACTGCGGACACCATTGGGCCAACAAAAAGTGTCCTGATTATCAGTATAGAGGTGTCCTCATTTCAGAGGTAGTTTAGTATGGAAAGGAGTATTGTTGGGAATCGAACTCAGACAGTGTCCTTACAGGGGTGTTTTTATTTCAGAGTATACGTCCTGATTTCAGGGGCCGGGCCGGGCCGGGGTTCCACTGTACAGTTTTATTATTATTGACTAAAAATTCAGTAATTAATTTAAATTAAAGGAACAAAAAAAATTTATTCACGGTTCAATCCCAGGCCTAATTTTTTTAGACCCAAAATCACTGACCCATGCATGGCCCAACTTTGAAGCAGACGATTGGAGAAGAAGACATTATATTAATGAAACTACTAAAAAGCAATCATGCATGTAGACACATCTATAGGCATCGATTGTATTTCTATTTTCCTGTTTATTCCTTTCCGCGAGCCCTTCCGTGCTGCTTGTTATAACCGTGTACTGTACGCTTGCACTCAGCAGAAGAGACTAATAATTATTATATAATTGATAATTATTATTATAATTGATGTATTAATGTATTATGGAAAAACTGAGAATCATCATGACACGTGACTGATGCATGACTATACCAAATGCATGTCAGTCTAGCAAGTGTATAATAAGAATTGTTATAATTAATTAATACACTAACGATCGATGTTCTTTAATGTCATTTGCATTAATCAAATTAGCCGCTGCCAGTGAGGTCACTGAGACGAGTAAGAGGTGGGATGCTGTTGTGGCATTATGGGAGAGGATAACTGATGGATGTCATCATTACTACCGGCAGGTAGCAAGTCTTGTTGCTGGTATTGATCGTTGTCACTTCCTTCTCCTTGGCAGCAGCCATGACAGCAGGGGAATATTCGGCATGGGTTGGATCCATTTTTAAACCTTAATCGCAGTAGTGAGGCATATATAAAAACGATCCACAGAAATGGAGCAATCACAAGGACCACTTGTAACCCATAGACTATTTTAGAATGAGGCGTGTCACTTGTGGTAGTGCAATAGTATTGGTATATGTTGAGTGCCAATATGGCCGCCAGGTTGAAGAGACACCATGCCTCGACTTTATTAGGATCGAATCTGTTGAAGACTTGAGCATAAATTCCGGTATCGGGTTTGTTTTTACGACTGCTATAAGGTTTCAAGAATATCACTATCATTCCAGCCACCGTGCACACACAGAACTGTATGATGAACTGCACTACAGTGGCCCAGGCAATTACAAACGGTAATATCAAAACGATCCTTAAAATGAAAAAGTTAGCAGAACACCAACGATAATCGTCGCGACGAAAAGACGTCAAGATGGCAACACAGCACCAACGTCCTTGCTTTTGTTTGTACATACAAAGATACCCATCAGAACAGCAGGCATACTCGTATCTGATACCACTCTGAACTGATCTCCCGCAACAGTTGATGTCTGGACATTCGTATTCTTGTCTGGATGAACGCGAGCTGATAACAGTGCTGTCATCGTCGTTAATGTCAATTGACTGGTGGTGTTCAGTAGTTAAATTGGCAGCATTAGTGGAAAGCTGAGGGTATCGGAACTCGTGCTGAAACTGGTCAAGTAAACTATTTATGAATCCAGAGTTTCTTTGAGGGTCATTGGCACGGCACAAGAACAGCAAAACCGGCACAGGAATCAGGAATAGGATGGTCACAACTAAGGCGGCCATAAAATACGGAATATGTTCTTTGCTAAGGTACTCAATGCTACCATCAATATACAATACTTTAGTCTTGTAGCTGAATGGTGTTTCCTTGGGCAGTAGTAGTCGAGTTGAAGTGAGCAGGAAACTGGTAATGACAGCAACTTTAGTATAGGACAATAGGATACAAGTGGCCAGGATGTTGGTGACATTGTGAATCGATCGAACACAGTTTTTGACACGTCTAGCACTTGGAGTCTGGGAGGAGTTAAAACAGAAATAGATGACACCAAATAAGAAAACAGTGACTAATGGAACGAAAGCTGGTATGTACTGGAGTACCACGACATCTGCGAAACGGTGAACACCTATGCATATATTCTGGAAACCCATGAAAAACTCCAAGTTGAATATGTCATAGAAGATGCTGTACATCCAGTTAAAAACTTTGGGAAATTTCCTCGAGACATCGTCATACTGGATAACACCCTCCGCGTCTAGAGACACAACAGTGGTTATCATTTGAGCGAAAAAAATTGGCCCATGCAGTAATCCGTTCATCAGAGGAACATCAAAGACGTATAAAAACCCCAAAACGACAAACGGTGCTACAACATTAACAACGAGAAATAGAGAAATCCCCCAACCGACACGAGTAGAGTCACACTTTACGCAGTTGTAATCATCGGAGTTGATGGCTGGTTTGTAGCCTTCGGTACACTTGCTGCAGAGTATTCCTTTACGATGCTTCTCACACAAACCACTCTCATTATTGGTAGTTGTTTCGGTCAGCGAATAGTAACCATCTTGGATGTCCTTGTTATCGCAATACATGCAGTGTGCCACTACGGTCGTGTTCTGGTACATTCCAATCCAGTAACCACTGAGTAGACGAGAGGTGAACCTTGAATTATCACATTTCAAAATCCCATCGAAGGTACTGTTCAAACACACACATTTTCCGTCATGAGACAGATGAAACCCCAGTGGACAGTCCAGTATATCAATGGACACACTAGTCTTTATATTAATACCTTGGTTCACGGTTTCCAGAATCAGTTCAGCTTTTCGAATATCGGGGTTCAGTTTACGTAGCATGATGTTATTGGTGGACGTGTATTTGTAGTTTTCTTCAATCTTCACATCGTCAGTTAGCGAAGACACGTGTAGAATCAGTAGTGATGATACAGTTTCGTTTTGGTCATCGTACCCGGTAATATCAATTTTAGTAACATTTCCAGGAGTCACGCTGATGGATTTCTCCAGAGAATACTCGTTGCCGAAATGGTTTATAGCAGTGTTAATGTACTCCTTACACGAAGTGGTGTTGCCGTCGTAGTTCCATATTGATGCATTATCATTCCAGCAGAACACTCTATCCATCTCTTTGGTTAGATCTGAGGACTTATGGGGGAAGTAACCAAACCATTGTCCCCACAAACATGGCTGCAGCGATGTGGCAAATATTGCGTTTTTGGGTCCGTTGTATACAATATTGTTGTCGAAATTAAACACTGCGCTCCAATTCTTGGGGTTTTTCGCAATATCGTAATACTGAATGAAGCAGTTTTGAGACGATGCAAAATAACCGTCGGGAGCTGCCAACTCAGCATAAATGGCCCCACCATGAACATAAGCTACGTTGCCAGTGAAGTCCATTTCAACTCCTTTACCAATAATGATGATAGACGATGCATGTAGTCCGATAGCCCCGCCCTTGTGGCCTCTATTATTCACAAACATTACATGTGCACCAGCGGAAAAGGTGACCGTGGTACTATACGCCTTCAGTGCTGATGTGTCGGAATTGTTCTCAAACCTGACGACGCCTTTCAACTCAACAGGAACTTCGTGTATGTACAGGGCGCCTGATCCTATTTTATTTACATGTGGTGAGTTGGGCAGATCATCACTAAACGGGTCAGAGTAGCCTGCCTGGTTATTATGGACTTCTATATTAGTAATGGTAACTGTCTCTAGGAGGCCAGATGGTTCTGTGTCGTATGCTCTTATTAGCACAGCTGTTCCAAGAAAGGCCTTGTTGCTATAAAACTGTGTTCCTTCTATCGTGAATTCATTAGCAAAAACAATGTTTATAACATCATCAGATTTCGTCTGTCGAGTTGATACAAAACAGACTCCGCCTCCTTTACCTGACAGTGCAGTGTTCTCAGTGAAATTCGATTGGTGGAGATTAACCACGCCATTCCATACTTGGTCTCTGGTTATCCGTGGTACAAACAGGTAGCTAACCAGTAGTCCACCTCCATCAATCAAAGCCTGGTTTTTGGTAAATGTTAGACCACTCAACTTAACCGTATTATCGCTGGCCGAATCTTGCATTTCCAAATAAAGCCCACCTCCATAAACTGCCTCGTTACCAACAAAATCACAAGCAGAAATACTAATTTTATTACCGATGGCGTTACCTTTAAAGAATATGGAGAGGCCACCACCCCGACCAGCTGCTTTGTGGTAACTTCGGAAAGGAAGGATTAGTTTTCCTTGCGTGTCTTTAGCTCGATTGTTCATAAAGGAACAGCTCATAATGTTGTAGTTTGAATATGAAACGTAATGTTTATTAACGTACGAAACTTCATCATTTGAATAGCACGAATTATTTCCCGGGGAACAGTACGGGAACTCAATGTACAATCCTCCGCCCCAGTACATGTCCGATAACTGCTGGGTGTCTTCGATTCCGTTATCGCTAAATGTACAACCCGTTATCTCGTTCGCCCCACTTGTTGCAAAGAATTGCACAGCCACTCCCTGGCTCTTACTCACGGTCACAAACCGCAGACGAACATTCTCACAGCTGTCGAAATAAATCGAGGCAATCATTGGTAAGAGTAGATCGCTGTTCCTGTCACTAGCGTAATGCACAGAGAAGTTCCGAGTGGTACTGTTTCGTACGGCGTCACAACCAATGAAGCTAACACTTTCGATAGTGACATTCTTTACGTTGACAAAACTCAGACCAGCGTCCTCACCAGAACAGTTAACCATGACATCACCAGTTCCAATGATAGTGATATTACTGACTCTGGTAAACCATGTCCAAGGAGATGATAACAGAGTATACCAGCCATTGGAGATGTGGACAACACTGTTATTCGTGTTATGAACAACAACAAGGGAGTCTGTTAGGTTATTACACGGATTAACCTTTGTTGTTAGTGAGCAATCAACATTACTAGAAACATGATCGACATAGACATCCAGCGATCGAGAGCCGAAAGGGAACACTACTAATATAAACAGGTATAGTGTACTCCAGCTGGTTTTATACTGCGCCATTACCAAGCTCTCCTAAATAAATAGAGAAGAAATATTTTACTACAAATTTCACTATACATATAGTATCACTGACTTATATAGTACAACTGTACAAGTACAAGTAACCCCTGATAGAGGACAAAGCTAATAAACCTCTCTACAATGGACACTTGTAAAAGTTTCTAACAACTGGTTTCAGTCCTATTACAATTCCAAAGAGGACAGGACACAAAGGAAATTGTGTCTATAGCAGGTGCAGAGGTTATATATTCAATTATAGTGGCAGTAGTTTTAGGAAAGCCAGGAAAGTATCTATAGTTAAGTGCTGTGTGTTCAGAGGTCATAAACAATAATACTGGGTAGTTTACATAGTGTGGACAAATCAATGTAACCGCTTATAGCTTTCAACATGCAAGAGGTCACCTTTGATAAAAGGCTACTCACACAACATGTATTATTATCATACAGAGGTCAATATAAACAAGTACATGGGTAAACCTTCAGATCCTGTTCAGCAGTAAAATATTTCAAGTGTCAATTCTTGAGTGTATAATATTATTATAATATTGCAAATGGCAGTCTACATTTAAATGTTCTTTGAGGTTGTAAATTCAGCTCTACCTTTGTGAATTGGTAATTACAATACAATCAACAGTGTTAAGTCTCAATCATAAAGTCAAAGTTAAACTTTAAATGCTATCAACTTTTACTCTTCGTGCATGTATTCGTATACCATATAGCATTATGTTTAATAATTGCTATAGTGTACAGCCATTCATGCTTCTTTCATGCATGAATATCCTAATCTTAATTACTTTAATTAAAAGGAAGAATCTATTTTAATTATGAGACAAAATTAGTTGAAAGCAGAAAGAAAATTATCCACATGGATCTAGGGCTATCATAAAAAAAATTGTTGTTTTATCCAAAACAACAAAATAATAGATAAAATCGGCAGTTAGTGAAATACGGAATCACGGAATTCCGGCGGATTTTTTTTTTTTGCTTGTAATCATTGGTTAGTTAGATC
>JAYJLX010075812.1:0-25417 GCA_036873525.1 Chalinula nematifera
GTAGTTGCAACAGAGAATTATGACAGCTGGATACACTACACTAAAAAGGGGGACCACCGTTCAGTCTTCGTTCCACCGTAAAAACGGTCGTTTTTTAAAACGAAACGGGTACTTTTTTTTGGCCACTACTGTACATGCACAACAAACATTACTAACTCAAACTTTCATAAATACGCTTAAAAATTCATTCCAGTCATGTTTTGGTTTTTAAATTACAATTATGCAATCACCCAACATGCAACTTTTTCCCCTCAAGGAAACAATGGTGTATGAAACCCCACTTTCACGCACAGTAGCTTCTATGAATCTTAGCATTCTTTTACCTTTTCAAATCATCTTTACTAACGGCTACATAGCATATGGGACACTTTCGCCACTTTTTATCATCCTGTAAAAAAATGATATTGCACACACTGTATACACCTACATGTACAGGTACAGTTACTGTAGTGGACAAAAAAAAACTTCATTTTTCAAATTTAATAAAAAGGGAGGTGGTCCCTCTTTCTACTATAGTATTGCTGTTGCAACTTTTACTCTTTAGTGTACTGTAGTATAGGTATAGCTGTAACAGAGAATTACATGTATATGTGTAATAGCTGGATATACATTGTAATAGTAAAGAGAGGAATCATTATTCAAAATCTGTTCTACCATAAAACAGTCCTTGTTTTGAAAAACCAAGTTTTTTTTTGTCCACTAATGTATGTACAGTAGTCCTACAATTATACTACATACATGTGTAGTGATGTCTTTTTACTATGTTATTATTCAGCTGTCATAATTCTCTATTATTTAGCTATAGCACTGATAAACAAACTAGTACTAAATGTACTTGTACTATGGGTTGAGCCTAGATCAAAGGCACCGCCTGGAGTTTATATGCTATAGAGGTAGTTAGATGATGGCTTCTAACTACTCAGCCACAAGCCACTCCCTACCCATTGTACAAACCAGATAAACTACAGTGTAAACAGGTTATTGAATACACACTTGGCTGTTATTTCAATTAGAAGCCTCGGCTCCGCCTCGGCTTCTAATTGAATAACAGCCTGGTGTGTATATTCAATAACCTGTTTACACTGTAGTTTATCTCTTACGAAGACCTACAATTTTATAGACGACCTGTGGACTGAATATATTGCTGCAAACATGACCAGCCAACAGTAAGTCATACCCCTCAATATTGTATTGTACAATGATTATATAATATTTTATTGTTTGACCAGTTTGAGATGATGCTAAATAGTATCATGATATTTCACTATACGACATTGATGGAAAGGTCATTCCACAAAGACTGATAGCAGCAACTAATGTACAGGCTAGGAAACTTCATCTACTTCATCCATTCCACTTGGCAGTAATATTGTACTATTCGCCTAATAGTTCACCACAATACACAACAGTAGCCTCTGGCAAGTAGAGCATATGTTGATGCGTCAGAATTGAAGCCTATATGCAAAGCTTTTGAGTCAAACTGCCAGCACAAGGAGATTGGCTGGTGTACTGTTGTGAACAAGGCTTTGTGTAAAATGCATTGATTAAATGATAACCATTCTGCAATACAGAAACCCTGTCCATATGTTTTACCGAGTTTCCCGAAATTTGCCACATTCAAAAACGTTTTTAAATATTATTAATGATTGTTTTTTTTTCTTTCATAAGTAAATTTAATAAAAAGTGTAATTATTAGTCGTATCATTATGGTCTGTAGAAGTGTCAAAAGTACTGAAGTATTCTTCGTATTGTCCAACTGAAGTAGTGGTAGAGTGCTTAGGCCCTCTCAGTATAGGGCCTGTGCCAGCACTGTATCTGTGGGTAATAGCAGTGTCCATAAAACATAAGATAACAATGAAATTACTTGATCAAGCTTTTATACTGGGGGGCTATTATGAACTCACTCTCGTCACCATTAAAGTTCGACTCGTAGCTATACTGATGTCCCCGTGGCTGGTCTTTTGATATGGAGAGGACAGCTGAACCTCGCACAATATCCTTAGTTCCGACAGAAAGCTTTGGGTTACTGGCACTTTGTATTGAACTGTAATCTTGTTTTTTTGGTGAATCAGGAAGGAAAATGAACACAAATAAACTAAGAAAAGCAAAGAAAGGAAAACTTGCATCTATTCTCCTCCTCTTGCTCTTTACCATTTCCACTTGCACGCATACTCAAGTTGAGCAATCCAGGTAGGGGTGAGGCTATTGCACAGGAGTAATAGGTGGTAAATAGGATAATTCTAGAATAAAAGATAATTTTTGGGTGTATCAGAATAATGTTAGAGAACAAGTGCATTAAAATGATTATTTATAGTGAGACTAAGGAAAGATTCATCAAGTATGTACTTCGTACTTAATACATCATGAATAGTAAATTATTGCTCATTAATTGCCAAACCCTTAACTCAATGTGAACATACTTCATGCCACCAACAACTTGGCCATGTACATGTACCAGTAGCTCCCAATTAACCGGCCCTATTGAACAACCTGTAGCAAAGAAATACAAAGGTTCATGAAAGAGCTAGTACTTCACAACAAATTATTGCTTTAATTACAACTGATATGATATACAACGATTAACCAGTATAATAATGAAGGGTATGATGAAAATATTGACCCTCCTACTAAGGAGTCAACAGGTGTCCTTGGTACTGCCTGAGGCCCTGTATTATCAAACTGGTTTATAGGATCAGCTTCCCCAGTTATGGTGAACGTGGCAAAACAACAAATTGCATTACAAAAAGATTTTGGACATGATTGGATCAGCTGAGGGTATGGAGCGATCCTGTGTACCTGCAACTAAAGGCCACTCAGACATCGGTGAATGACAAACAAGTTGTTATGCCTCGCTGTACTACTACTGTAAGTGAAACAAAATAGAACTGTAGTCTTACATGTATTTTTTTACGGGAGTGACTTATCTTATATTGGACAACAGACATCAATTCCCCAATCTACTTGGCATACTTTATACCCTTGATCTAATAAATAGGGTATAACGTAATTAATAACGTTATTATAATAACACTTCATTACACCAAGAGTATTATACTCTTGATTACACCCTCCTCTTCAAGTGACATCTATATTAATTTTGCATAAAATTAATTTCCTGTGTATAATTATGTTTGCCTTACTCATAAAACTCATGTTTTAAGTGAAGCCTGATATAGGCTGATGGTTGTTCTCAACAACAAATGCTCGAAACAAAGCCTGTAAAATAAATAGGCTGATAATTGTTATAAAGAATGAATGCTCAAAACAAAGCCTGTAGAGTAGGTTGACGGTCATTATAAAAAACAAAAGCTCGCAACGAAGGTCGTTGCAATTAAAGAACAAATGTTGAAACAAAGCCTATAAACTATAGTCTAAAGATCATTACAAACCTGAATACCCAAAACGAAGCCTACGAAATACGTGATGGTTTTTACAAAAAGGAATACTCAAATACGTTGATGGTTGATAAATACGTCGATGGTGGTTGCAAAAAATAAATACTAAGCTGTACTGGCAGACTTGAAATATAAAAGGACATTGGAGAATGTTTCGTGCAATATCTAACAGAGGGGCAGCAGCTGCTCAATGTCAGATTATTTTTACGAAATGAAAAGCAAACTGTTTGTAGTATCACCACTAGCCATCGGATAAATGATAAATCCATGAATAAGAGCTGTAATTGGAAAAAGATGATGAGCAATAATAAAATATCATTATTACACCAGCTATGGACTAACCAGTTAACCCTAATCTCTACCTCCCCACGGCTATACCTATGGACCCAATTACATGAACATACACATGCGTTGACGTCGCAGTGACACGTTGACCAATGTCTTACCTAGGTTAACCCTAGTCACTACCTTCCCTTAGCTATACCTGTGGCCCGACCCAATTACATGAACAAATGCCTTGCCCAACCTCCCCTTGGCTATACCTGTGGACCCAATTACATGAACATACACATGCGTTGACGTCGCAGTGACACGTTGACCAATGACTTACCTGGATTAACCCTAGTCACTACCTTCCCTTGGATAAACCTGTGGACCCAATTACATGAACATACACATGCGTTGACACCGTAATGACACGTTGACCAATGACTTACAGTGCGAGGTCTAACTCCACACTTCACCTCCTTTTGGCGGGTCATTGTGGAACCATAGTACTAATTTCCTCAACCTTTTCTCCAGTAACAGTTCCCTCAGTTGTGGGACATCTGTCAGAGCCCCAACTGACAACTGATCTATTACCATTGCTTCCATATGTACATGTTTCCTGCCAACTTTCAACTCGACGTCTGCCAAGAGGTATAGCACTGTATTATATCGTATGGTAACAACCCTTTCAGCAATTTTTTTTTCAGGAGCCAAATACTGCAACCAGTGTCCAAGTACAACACGTATCTAAGCACCATCAGCCTCTCAAAGGTTTTAAGGTAAGCTTAAACCTAAAATAGACTTAAGCCTAAAATGGGTTTATGGTCATTATAAAGAACAAATGCTCAAAATGAAGCCTACAAGATATAGGCTATTGATCATTGTAAAGAACAAATGCTCCAAATGAAGCCTACAAGATATAGGCTGATGGTCATTATAAAGATTGAATGCTCAAAATGAAGCCTAACAAGATATAGGCTGATGGCCATTAATGCTCAAAACAAAAGCCTACAGGATATAGGCCGAATGTCATAAAGAACAAATGCTCAAAACAAAGCCTACAAGATAGGGTAATGGTCATTTTAAAAAACGAATGCTCAAAACAAAGCCTACAAGATATAGGCTAATGGCCATTGTAAAGATCGAATGCTCAAAAATGAAGCCTACAAGATATAGGCTGTAAAGAACAAATGCTCAAAACAAAGCCTACAAGATATAGGCTGATGGCCATTTTAAAGAACAAATGCTCAAAACGAAGTTTACAAGATATAGGCTGATGGCCATTTTAGAGAACGAATGCTCAAAAAGCCTACAAGGTATGGGCTGATTGTCGTTGTAAAAAACGAATGCTCGAAACGAAGCCTACAAGATATAGGCTGATGACCGTTATAAAGATAGAATGCTCAAAATGAAGCCTACAAGATATAGGCTGATGGCGAGAACAAATCTTCAAAACGAAGCCTACAAGATATAGGCTGATGGCCATTTTAGAGAACAAATGCTCAAAACAAAGGCTACACGATATAGGCTGTTGGTCATTATAAAGAACAAATGCTCAAAATGAAGCCCACAAGATATAGGCTAATGGCTTTTATACAGAACGAATGCTCAAAACGGAACCTAAGATACGCTGATGGTTACCTACATTGGATACATTATCTGCAGAATTGGCTAACCTGATTTCTCTTCACTGTCAGAGATTTCTCCTTTGTGTGTTTATACCCCAGACTCCGCATTCCCCTGGCCGCCTACAGAATCACACATTTCCAGTTCTGCTCCCTGACTACTGGTCGAGTTGGAACCATGGTATTGATTTCATTCAACCCTTCCTCCAGTACGAGTTCCCTTAGTTGTAAGACATCTGTCAGACCCCCAACTGGCAACTGATCTAAACTGCTGCTATTCCACATGTAGCTGTCTCCTGCCGACTTTCAACTCAATGTCCGCCAAGAGGTACAACAGTGTATTGTATTGTATAGTAACAGCCCTTTCAGCAATTTTTTTCTTCAGGAACCAAATACTGCCGACCAACGTCCAGGTACAACCCATATCTAAGCACCATCAACGTCTTAGATAGGCTATAAAGCCGATGGGTTTATGGTCATTTTAAAGAACAATGGCAGTGTTGTTATGATTATACAGGTACAAAAATCGTCTGCAGCTTATTTGGGTCTAACCTGTTAAAAATCGTCGTTATCACATGTTAAAAACCCAGCATGCACACACACATGTACTATAGCACATAATTCAGAAAGAGAGAGAGAGAGGAGTATGCAGCCCTTAACAACACTGCCATTGATTACATGTAACAATGCACTAATGATATACGTGATGAGCGCTAAACATAATACATTAACTATAACATGCATAAATACATAATTGTACACGTAGCTTATACTACAGGCTGGTGTTAGTTACTACTGTATACATACGTCACTGGCAAGGGGAAAGAAAGGAGGGATAGGGGGTGGGGTGGGAACCAAAATGGAAAAGATGAGTCTGGAAACAAGTGGAGAAACAAGGATGAGGAACTGAAATGGGTGGGTGGGTGGGGGGGGGGGGGCAGGAGACAGAATGGAGGGATAAGCAATCAGGGGCTTTATGATGTCCTTTGTATGGGTTTTATTATAAAAGGGAGGGAAAATTGATGAATATTGCTGCTTTGCTGTATTTTTTTGCTGTTATGATTTGTATTTTGTATAGGTATCAAATAAGAAACTATGATACTACTGAGAATGGTTTGGATCTATGTACATACCTTTAGCGAGATGGTGTGACTTGGGATTGACAAAGAGGAAGTTTTAGTTTCCATGGTCAGCTAGCCCTTCTAGAAAAGGATATTAAAACAAAATATAACAATTTTTTGCAAGCAATAATAGGTAAACACATACTCATCAACACAGACACACACACGGCCAGGCATAATTTTATTTACCTCATATTGTAGATCATTCTATTGAAAATCCTTGTAAAGGTTGCACGAATCTCAGGGGTCAGAACTCTGTAAAACGGAAGAATATAGACTAGCCACTTGACAATGTAAAATGGAAGAATGTACAGCAACCAATTTACAATATGAAGATGTGCTCTTATGAATATCATACCTTATAAAAAGGCTTCCCTATGGTTTGTTCTTCTCTCTCTTTTGTTTCCATACCAGGGCAGCATAAAGTAGAAAAATTTTTGGGTATCAACTGGAAGGGCTCTCAAACCAGGTGAGAACTCTGTAAAATGAAGAAATGTACAATAGCCACTGGACAATGTGAAATGGAAGAATAGCAACCAATTGACTATATTAATGTGAAGATGTGTTTGTATCATATATATATATACCGTATGAAATGGCTTTCCTCAGGTTTGTTCTCTTTTGTTTCCATACCAGGACAGCATAAAGCAGAAATAATTGTGGGTGTCAATTGGAGGGACCACTTGTGTCCCAGAGAGAGCAGGCCTTTCTATCATAAAAACTGAGGTGAGTCTTGATTTCTATAGGGTTATATAATTATATATAATTATGTACAAATGATTTCCCATTAAAAAAATGCAAAAAAAGCATTTGATTGGCTAGTGGGTAATACCATCCAGCCAGTAAATGACTCCAATGATGTTCACATACACCTGCTGTTATTGATCCAACCTTTTCGTATATGGTATGGTATATGTAACTACGGCCTTATGGAAATGAGGGTAACTGCAATAGCTAGACTGTACTACTATTCTACAGCTTTCGTTTCAGAATGGAAAATCAAATTGAAATTATTTAAGTATCACCTTTTTTCATACTATCAATAAGAGTTTTATTGCTACATTTCACTTTTCTCCAAGCCTAATTTTCTTTGTTTAATTACTTTACTGATACACCCATTAATTCAGACTATACTCTGTAGTGATACTGAAAGTTGTACCATGTAAAAAGGCATTCCCCAAAATATATAGTTATTACTTTACTATTCAAAACAATTAAACAATTATCCACAATTCCACTTAAGCGCTAGTTCCATAGTTAGTCCCTTCAGCATTGTGGTCTATGATGGAGTATGTTTTGTCAGGAGTCCTTAATGAGCAGCACTCTGACCTTTTATAATGCTGCTCATTATGGACACCTGGTCTTGTATATGTCTCAAGGAATGTGGCAATAAAATAGTGTTTAACGTATTAATGCAATATTAATTATAAAGTAATGGTATATGGTAAATATTTCATGCCTTTTCAACCTAAGCGTTGTCACGTAGATCATAACTGATATACATAATGTAATGAAGATAGCAAAAGTGTAGCAATATTTTAATTAGTACCTGTACCCAGGTTATAGATTCAGTTAGTTTTATATTGGTATACATCCAAGTAATGCTTTTCCAAGCCACTAATCTGTAGTCATGTGTGTTATATACTTGGTCGCATGGGTTTGTTTGTACTGTTGCTGTACTACTCACTGTCGCTTATTATCAATAACATACTTACCATGGTCACTCTCAAACTTCCTGATAACTTCAACGAACTTAAATATTATTGCATTCACTAAGTTTTCTGTTGGTCTAGTGTGGATTGCTTTCTGCATGTCATATTTTGCAACCAAGCCTCAATACCACATAGCAAAGCTCTCATTTGGAATCAGTTCAGTGTAGTGGCTGTGTTGCTTTGTTTCTTTCTCCCACGTATCATCAACGCACTGATAACGAAATACTGTACCACATAAACCTGATCTGAACAGTACCTTGCTGGGTTCGTCTGGTGGTACTGACGAAGGATTGAGTGTAATTGTGGAGAAACAGAACCTGTTACAGCAGTTGTATGGCCTCTGCAGGGAGCTACGAAGATGAACTACAAATATCTTAAAGCACGTTGCTTAAAAGTCGTGATCAGTGTAGTTTGGTCATTCTGGTGTAACTGCTCTTCACTATACCATTACTCTACACTTTACTCATACTCTTTATTCGTACTCTTCACTTGTACATGCACTGTAAGCTGATCAATCAGGTTGCTTTGACTATGCTTCTGCCATATTACCCATGCTTTTGACTTTGCAATGATTGTTCTGAATACAGTGTATTAATTTACATGGGCTCAAAGAATGCTCACTGTCAGTGGCATGCACACCCAAATTCAATTGTACAAGTGAGGAGTAGGCATGGCCCCTGACCACTTCCATGGTATACAAAGTGAGTGGTTACACCAAACTAGATCAGTTCAATGTTGTGTGGGCAATTTGATTTTTTTGACAAGAAGTTACATGATAGTTTGGTTCACTACCATATTAAAACTGGAGACCGGTAAATAGCTTTTACTTATAAAATATGCTAGTATTTCTCACAAAAAAGATTGGTTTGTTAATCAGTGTTCTTTTGAAATTATTTCAGTAGTGTGCTAATACTTCCATGCTATTCAATCTAGTTTACAAATGCCCCATAAAAGCTTCTACTCTCTATGAACCATGATTGTGGCCTTTTATGGGGGTTTTGAAAACATAAACGGGTATTTGTACCGCAATTTCACTTCCATGCCAGAACCTATAAGTATTTTTAATTGTTATGACTATAGTTCCCATATTTTCATAATCTAAAACCTTATAATAAGTTGATTCAGCAAAATTAAAGGAAAGCAAATTATTATTCATCTCAATTTATATTTGTCAAATGCTTGTACACATGATTATACAATAATCACATGCATTTGCTTGATTAATTCCGTACACGTCCACATTAGTTTTTACTACCATGCATGGAATGACTGATGACAGTGATTTTCAGTGCTGAAAATTTAGGACTAGTGTAGTTCAATTACAGTTGTAATTGTAATTGACGGTTAACTATAATTGCAATTATGTAATTGAAATTGGTATTTTTATGCTGCAATTGAGTTATGTGTAGTTAAACTGTAATTGTTGTGCATTTTATGCCAAAATATCAAAGTGCTGTAGCTATATGGTATAAATGAGAACAGAGAGGTACATTTAGCCTACCCGATAACAAAACGTTTGAGGGACTAACATATTATTATAAAACAGTTTAAACTATGTGTTCATTAGAATGTAATTAAGTCACATATAATTGTAATTGATCAAAAGTTTCCAAAATGACTGTAAATCAAAATGTAATTGTAATTGATGATTTGTAATTGAACCGAGGCTTGCATGTTGTACCCATTTAGATGTACAAAGGTAAAGTAAAGCAGAATTAACATTTTGTAGAGTCATACTAGACTGCGGTTTCTATAAATCCACATTAAAATGAATTATGTTTATTACAAGCTCCCCGCGGACATTATTTTTTTAGGTAACAGTAATAAAAGCTTCTGAAGTTTTGAGTGAAAAAATATTGGTGTGTAGCAATGCAAAAGTGCAATATGATAATGTGTAGCAAATAGATGCATATCAACCAAACATGATTATCCGCAACTTCTGGAAGTGGAGTGGCCAGATTGCGCTCACACTAATACTTATAGTTGTGGAATCCACCAGATACATAGATATTTTTATAAAGATACATGTTTCTGCAACTTTTACTAGCATATAATCTAAACTTATAATACATGCATTGATTTAAAGATTCTTCATTCATTTTAACAAATCACTATAAAGATGCATGTATATGCACAGCATTCAAGGAAATTAATATCATGCGCCAAAGTTATCACTGTTTGGGATGTATGTTTTTTTTCATCAAGTTGTTGTGCTGGTAATTCCAGGCAGGGATACATACTTCAACCCATACAATATATATGTCTATGTAATTAAATATTAATAAGAATTATTGTTAATGGTCTCCCAATAGCTGTACTCATAATAAGTTAAAATAAAAATGTTGACCACACATGTGCTGTCATATAGAAATGGCTAGAGGGTCAACTCAATCTTCAAGGTATACTTATATGTTTTACTTGTAACTACTTGTATATAATAATTATTAGCTTATACTCATTTAAAATTCTTTTTTTTATTCGTTTTTAAACAGATCAGTATAGTTTGAAAATAATAAGGCATACACAGTATTTGAGGAAATTAATATCATGTACTGAAGTTATCAGTGTTTGAAATGTAAGTTTTTTCGTCAAGTTTTTGTGCAAATATTCTCAGGCACTTGTGCAGCAATGCACATTTTTAACCACACAATATACAGTGTACATGTCTTTATAATTAAGAATTAATGATGGTACTAAGTAAAAATAAAAGCATTAACAGCGGATGTGCTGACAGATGTGGCGTGGCTCTTGACTCAAACAGAGGGTCACCAAATTTGGCATTGCTGCAACTTGATGACAAACAACCATACAATTTTTAACCCTTTAATTGCCGAAATAAAAAGGTGAACTAATCTAACCAGTCTACTGAGAGTACGTAGTGCTATCAAGATTTAGAGATGTGAGCTATGAAGGAGTGGTATCTAATGTTTCTGTGGCTACCGTGATCTACCTGCTATAGCAACCCATGCAGACATCACAAGTTAACACCAGTTTGGTGTTAATAATGGCATGAATGAATGTCATTTTTCAACATTAGAATGTCTGGTTTAAAGCACAGATGAACATATTGAATTGATTTTTGGCACACAAAATTGAAATGCATTCAATGCACATAGTACATATAAGCTATAAAGGTAAGCTTACTCAACACTTACACTAGTCTTATAGCAACTTCATGTTATATTCAATGTTTCCTTTAGGCTTATTGGTACATAAATTGCTCTTATAGATCTAATTTTGACCACAGATGTTACTAGTTACATCTAAATAAAGCCTGAAAAGTTTGAATGTTGAACTATCAAACTAACATTCTGAAGTTAGAATGAATATACAAACAATTCCTTCAGGCCCTCTATATACGCAGTTTTCCTGACTCTTTGTTCAGGTCAAGGATCACATGCACCAGATCTGGTATGTACATGTATGTGCCCATTCAGTGGTAGGGTAGTAATCATACTGTTGTACTTGCCTCAATTTACCTATAAACTGTAATGTACATTGAACAGTTGTAAACACTGTAGTTCTTAACTAAAACACACACAAAAAATGTTATAGCACTATCAAACGGTCATTAATAATAAAAATCATGGAAATAATTAGGTAATCTAAGAATGCATCAAATAATGTTTTTTAACATTTCTAGTACATGTAAAATTACTGGTCGTTGTGAGCAGTCCTCATTAATACATTGCTGAACAAGGGTCTTGACAGGTCCCCATCTTATTGTACTGGCTTCGAATTCGCGTTTTTTTATCACCATCTCAGGAGGTTTATTCAATGTCATCTCCATTATAAGTACACCATAACTGTATACATCCATTGCAGGTGACTGGGCACTCCAATTTTTAGCTTCTGGAGCAGAATAGGCAGCATTTCCTGGAAATTCAGTTTTCACATAACATTGGACATTAGCTGCTCCAAGATCAGATAGCTTACACCTCCATCTTCCTCCTGGTAGAGGATCCATCAATACATTGGGACTGCTGACATCTCTATGGATAATAGGGTGGGGCTTGCGTAGGTGAAGATAGGCCAAACCAGCTGCAATATCACGACCAGCATCAATAATTCGTGGGCCTGTCAGTGGTTGCCCTTTCTGGAGATGGCTGTTAAGACTGGTGGTCATTAGCTCATATAGAAGGATGGGGTTGACCACATCAGCTGCTCCAATGAACTGCACAACATTGGGATGCTGGACTGTAGCACACAAACCCATTTCTCTGATGAAGATACCTTTATTGTAGTCGGATATGATCGCATCATGAATACATTTTGCTGCTACTCTGGTACCACGAAATATTGCTATACGAACACTGCCATACGATCCTTTACCAGCTATTGTTTCATCAGTAAACTGGATTTCATCCTTTTCAACTAACCATGATTGCTTGCCAGTGTTCTCAACCACCTCTTGAAGTGCTTTGATTTCTTTGTTTTGTGCATCTAATTGTGTTTGCAGATCAGTGTTTTCCCTTTTATTAATTTCTATCTGGCTTTCCTGATCTTCTGCCTACACAAAACATATACATGTAATTGGCACTTATTGCCAGACTAACTCCATCATAAAATAAATAGCAGTAATAATCAAAATGTTTGCATGCTTTGCATGCTGTAGTCATTATTACCTTTACCATGCAAAACGAGGGAGGGTATATCAGTCAAATTGTTTGCAGTTAAGCTTGGTTTTAATGGCCACAATTTTATGGATTAGCACTGACTTTATTTTCTTTGTTTTGGAGGGGTTTTGATCAATTATTCATGCAACATGTGCAGGGTAGACATATTAAACCAGAAGTACACAAAATGCAGTGCTACGTGCTTTGCACACTCGTTTTGGAACATCCATTAAAAAATCATAAATCTGCTAAAAGTATGAATATTAATTTTACAGTGGAACCTCCGAATAGAGGACACTTTGGTACACTATATCAACTGAAGTGCTTTGTCCTTCTTCTCGGAGGTTAAAAATGTATTATACAAGTTTATTTGGGACGTGGACAAGTGTCCTTTGTTAAGAGGCTTATTATACTATGTCCCTTTCTCAGAGTGTCCATTATTGGAGGTTGTACTGTAGAGTTTTTACAACAGTACATGGTTTATGATTTCATTTTTAACATACCACTTTTCTTGCTGCCTGTAATTTTCTTTGAAGGACCTACGTGATGAAAATCATTATCGTAATTGAATTATTATACAATGCTTTCAATACAGGATTTGCATTGGATGTATGCTTTGAAATCATTAGCAAGCCACCATCTTGGCTGGCAAGAATGTAAAATTTGTAAAACAAAAAGTAGTGTAAGTGTATACTTTTTATCATACTGTGCTTTGCTGTTTCATTTTACGTGTTATGCTGAAACTTAAGAAAGTACACAGTAATACTCACTCTGTACATACTTGCCACCCAAGATGGCAGCATGACGATTAGATTTGTAGAGATAGCTTTTATTCAATATGTACAGTACAGTGGACAAAAAAACTTTTTTTTTGAACAAAACGACTGCTTTTACGATGAAGCGAAGATTAAACGGTGGTTCCCTTTTTAGTATAGTATATTTATCTGTCATGATTTGCAGTTACAGCTTTTATTCTTCAATATAGTATAGCTGCAACAGAGAACATGAAAACTGGATATAATATACTAAAAAGGGGGAGCACCATTCAAACTTTGTTCCTTTGTAAAAACGGTTGTTTTTTTTAAAACAAAACGTTAAGTGTTTTTATCCACTACTGTATTTCCGTTCGGATATTCTTAGTTTTGCTTTAGATTTAGTGTATACTAGACTCATTGATTATAAACATATATGAATATATTACAGTGGCAACAAGGGTGAACCAAATAAGGGAGCACGATGGCAAGGTCAAGGAATTCAATTCAGCTGTAGAGTAACAGAAACGATGCACTGAGAGGTTAGGACACTCTTTTGAAGCCAAATATCATTGCAGATGCTGCCAAGCGTAAAGTTGTCAAAAGTCAGATGAAAATTGTATTTTTTCATTTAGACAAACCAGGTGACATAACGTACTGAACACTGAGTGCAGCATTTCTTAAGAAGCATTTTACCTCAGAAGCATCGGATTGTAGAGCATAATGATATTTTTGTATAAGCCAGAGAAGCTTGAGTCACCCTATGTACAGCTAATTCCCCTCTTATTCTATTACCAACTCTAATTCTCTTTCTCAAGCATGTCAGTCCAGTCACTGACCACACCTGTTTATACTTAATAATATCAAAATGCATATGTACACAGATAAATATTAATACCATATAGCTAAAAATTTCTGAGGCCCAAAATTTCTATGAATAGCTCTAAAAAGCCCTTTCGTGTATAATATTTTTGCAAATTTGCATCAAAATAGATCAGTTTCTATACCACACAAGTATTTAAGCAAAATTTTTTGCGCTTTGATCAAAATCCACAGAATTAGCAGATATTTTGGGCCACAGCAATCTTTAGCTATACTGTATATGAGGAAGTCAGCAGCATGCATAACCCACAAGGTTAATCATTCTCAAAGGTTTAGTGAGAAACCACTAACCCCATGGGTGGTTGCAATGAGAAATGGCAAGATAGTAGGTGCACATTGTGATTGCATGGCTCGAATATGCGAGCTGTGCAGTCATATGGCCTCCTTACTCGCTGTTGGAGTGGAGAAGAGGGATTCATTGACAGTCACCCGAAAGTCTGCGTATATTGGGTAATGTCACTGATCAGCTAATGGGACCTCTGGTGCAAAGCCTGTTGTATTGAGTGTAACGCCCGCATATTGTGATAAGTTAGTTTGTGCCGTTAGTTTGAATCTGCTTAGCTTACTGACTGATTCGTACAAGCTATCTAATTTAACTGTAGGCTTCTTTGATCTGCTCAAGTTGTCCAATGAAACTGTTTTAAGTATAACCAATGAGCAATGAAAAGCAGTTGAATTGAACACCGGAGACCAGTCAAAAAAAATATGCTTTGGTTCAGAGTAAGAGCAGATAGAATAACAGTGTCTAATTTTAAAGCAATTTGCCATTTTGATCCAGCCTATGCATCCTTAAGTTTAATCACCAGAATA
Source organism: Chalinula nematifera (assembly GCA_036873525.1). Taxonomy (NCBI): domain Eukaryota; kingdom Metazoa; phylum Porifera; class Demospongiae; order Haplosclerida; family Chalinidae; genus Chalinula; species Chalinula nematifera. The sequence continues at coordinate 15,181 of JAYJLX010075812.1, forward strand.
TGCCATCCCGACAAGTTTGCTTCAAAAGTGTGACATTATGGGGTTGTGAACATGAGAAGGATTCTCTAAAGCAATACAAGATGATGTCAGCATCAGATTACAGTGGACTTTATGTTTCTCCAGCTAGATTCTTCATCAGTGCTTATCACCCATATTTAGGGGCTTCACCAGATGTGATTAGATTGTTACTGTTAATGTTCGTGTGCAAGATGAGAAAGGTCAAGAGGGTTGAGGATGTTAGAGAATTTCACCCAATGATAAGTTTCACAGTCATATTTCAGCAGGAATAGAGGCATTTAATCTCAATAACCCCTTGGACACTGTCATCAACAGCTGATGTAACTATTTCATCAGATGATGCTGCCAAAATCCAATTCGTCTGGTACCCACTCTTCAGCTTGAATCTGGCATTTCATAGGTATGCATCATTCTCATACTGTTGCCCCCAAAGAATTGCTCAACAGCTGTCTTTCTATATTTGTCTTTCCACTGCTTTACACTGATTGCATGTTGGCTGAAGTATTAGCACTTTTACATAGAGTCCCCACATTTGATCTCGTAATTTGACAATACTGTTCCTGAAATGATCTTGGACAATGATGACGAGTAGCTACCTCAATTTTACTAATATCATCAGCATTGTGTGATTAATTCTAAAAACCAGATTCCGCTTGCGCTTTACATTATAGTATGTTCACGTTGACTTCATAGTGTTTATTAATGCATTTATGCTCCCTATACTCTTGTATGTTTAGCACTGCTATGAACCAGCTCCACCCACATAGGCTACGTAGCCAACTAGCGTTATAAAAATTCGGTAAGGAACATGTGTTATCTCACTGTTGTCCTTTACATGATTATGGGATCTCAGCGAATATTTTTGTACCCCAAGTTTATCTGTGGTACTCGAGGGGCAGGCGTGATGGTTCTTCAAATTTTATTTTACAATGGTAGACTTAGTATTAAAAATATATGAAATCAAAAAAAAACAACAGAAATCAAGAAAATAATCCAAGCATAACAGCAGCAATATAATTATATAAATAGTGGTCACTATGGTAATATTTCAGTGCATGACACCACTTCAATCTTCTCAGCCGGTCCAACTTCAAAATTGTCCACCATTTTACCACCACTTGGGGTGTGCGTTAATCTGAAAGTGCGTTCACAACTTTCATAATAGAAATGAGCCTAGTTCTTTTGGGTTTTGGGGGGTTTTAACAGCTCCAAAACTACCATAAAACAAGCTCAAATGAAACTTCAGAAATTTAAAGAGCTCCGAAAACTGGTCTACAATGCATCTTAACAACTTTACCTATAACGGATTCATGAAATCCTGAAAAATACCTCATTTTTCTTTCTATTTCAGCACACACCAAAAAAAGTGCCTGAATCTGGAAGAGTGCCTTTGGATGGTCTCAAAAACAAAAAAGTACCCACGAACAAATTGCACTAAACACAACAAGGAGATCAAAAATCTTCAATCTGCCATTTTAAAAAAAGTGTGCACATAAGAGGGTGTGGTTTCAATTAAAATAATTAATTAGCTAAATTTTTTTTATTGATTAAAAACAAAATGCAATATTATTTTACTGTCTTATAAAAAAAGTATTGGAAACAAGATTATGTAAATAAAAAGAAAAAGGAAAAGTAGGAATGAGAGAGGCAAAGACCCCTAACAAAAGTAATGAAACAAGCAGGGGTGGTATGAGGGAGCAAGAAAGATGATAACATTGACCACCATCCTAGTGTGAATTGTAAATTTTTGCAATTAATGCACAGTATAGGATAGTAGTCAATGTTATTTTCTTTCTTGCTCCCTCATACCAGCCCCGCTTGTTTCATTACTTTTGTTGGGGGTCTATGCCTCTCTCATTCCTACTCTTTCTTTTTTTTTTTTTAAAGAAAATTTTTATCTATCTTTGCATTAGCAGCTGTCTCAGCCGGACCCAGAACTTATGTTACCTGTGTATGACAGCTGGATTTAATACAGTAATAAATCGCACTATAGACAATGACTATTTCTACGAATCGCTGCTATGAAATGAAAAAAAAAACGTTGACTTTTTTTGCAATGTATTGTATACCCAGTGTTGCGTTGTTATATTTTCCATCTATTGGTTCTTGGTAAGTTTTTTTTATTAGATATTCAAAGGTTTTGACTATTGAAGTCCATGTACTCCATTATAACAGTCAACTTGACAAGAATCTCGTGTCCACCTTGAATAAGTGGTGACAGCCTGTGATAATCATCGAGGACAGATACCTTGTGCACCATGCACAGACAATCCTTGAAATTTCTTTTGAGATGACCAACAATCTGACTCTGTTTAACAGTGCAATCGTGTGGTGGTCATAAGCATACCCTGTTTCATGAATAATGGATAACACCTCCCCTTGGATTGGAGTCCAAGAACATTTATAGTCACGATATCCACAATTAAATGCAAAAGTTACAACGGATGCCATTTTTTCTGGTCTGTTCTAACATTAGTATCAGATGTCACGTGCCAACTGCCAAACAAACATTCATTGTTCAATTGCAGATGTTAGACAGACAGTGACAGTGTCTGTTCAGAGTGTTCTCCCTTTCAGTTTTTAGTCGTGTCTTTTATTTGTTTTGTATAGACTCGTCTAGTGTTTCAAGTTCAGTGCTACAGGTTTTTGAAACATGCCAATGTCACTCTATCAGTTTGGCTTTCAACTAGTATCGCTCTCACAAGTATTCACAATGGTTCGTCATTCCCAGAACACTCCAAGTTCGAGTCGAGTGTGATGAATCAATAGTAGCTGTTTTTGATCTGGCAGATTCTACTCCACTTACTATGAAAAAGGAAGATACGAGGGAAAGGAAATATTTCTTAAGAGTTTCCAAACTTGACTGAGAGTACCATTTGAAATTTTAAGAAGGTCTATACAGAATAATTGAGGGTAGAATAAAAACAATTGCATCCTCAGCCAGTCACCCAACTTCCCATACAGCTAAGAGAATGTCCACCAATTAAGCTAGACTTGGATACAAAGTTAATCAAATTTCTTCATGCCACATGCAACAGAGGTGGTGTTATCAATATTCATGTCATCCGTGCCAGTGCAAATTTACTCTCCATATTGAAGAGTATCTAGGATCGACCCGTCGCATGGGAACAACATTTCGTCCTCGAGTTCCCCAAGGGCTGTATGAAAAATGCTGATTTATATATCTTCGTGATATAAAAAAAACCTGTCACTAAGCATAGCATTGCACCAGAGCTTGTGCTAAATTGAGACCAGACACTGCCATCTTTTGTCAGTGTTGGGAACAAAACAATGGCAACACAAGGGTCAAAATCAGTTCCAATAAAAGGCTAAATTGACAAGCGCAATATCACCCTAAAGTTTGTGGTAAGCCTTTCAGGCAAATTTTTCCTTCATATATGGAAGGAATATATGGAGATAAAACTACTGTGTACATGTGTGTATGTGTAGTCAAAAAGTCAGTACACATGTGTATGACCACATATGTAGAACATTGGTGTCACATTGCCCTGTTTTTTATAACATCACTGCTTTCTAGGGATATTGGCCTTTATTTTCCTGTTGGCCCTTTATTGTTTTTGCTAACAAATATGTAGTTTAGCAAATTAAATTTTAAACAAGTACATAATTTTTTTTAATTTTTGATTTTTTTTTAACTTTCTTCAAACAAAAAGATAGAAAGTAGAAATGAAACAAAACACAGACCATCACTGAAAGTAATGAAACAAGTGGGGCTGAAATGAGGGAGCAAGTAAGACAATAAGATTAAGCACTATCCTATACTGTGCATTTAATTTTTTTTGTCTAAAACATTTGCATGATTTTGATCACTCTGTTTACTTTGACTACTTTTGCTAAAGCTCAGCTATATTAATGAACTCCGGCAAAATAATTAAATTAGCTGGTGCAATATGGTAGTAGAATATAATTGATTTCAGTAGTTACCAAAAAACACTTTACGTTTCGTTCTACAGAACAATCAGTTCGTTTTACGGAACAATCATTTTATTTTACAGAACAATCATTTCGTTTTAAAAGATCCAAACATTGTCATTGCTCTCTACTGTTATACTCAGCTGTTGTAACTTTTTGTAGAAACCTTTATCCATTTATATAGATTAATTCAACAAGAAATTATGACAGCTGAGTATAATATAGTGGAGAACAATGACTATGTTTAAATCATTTTTTTACAACAAAACAATCGTAAAACGAAACGTAAAGTTTTTTGGTAACTACTGTACATGCATGCAGTTAAGTTTCAAATTCATTTGTGAGGAGAAAGTGAAGACGCATAGCCATATATGTTACTATCAAGCGCAGTATTCACTGACCAATGATATTTGACTACAACTAAATCAGTTATTGAACGCTTACTAGTGAATTTATATGTGGCAGACAAAACACTCGGGGGTGACCATAGTAACCTAAGCTTCACCTCGGTCACTATGGACCACGCTCCTCATGTTTTACAATTCAAAAACTATTACTAAAGGACAGTTTTAATTGAAACCATACCCCTTTACGTGCACAATTTTTTTTTATTGAACATGTCTGAAAATCAGTGGTCAAGCCTTGACAAAATTTAAATTTTTTCAAATCATTATGAAAGTCTTTTTGTGAGAGTAGGACATAACTTATAATTGTTCTTGCGCAGTATCCACAAACTTTTATCACCCGGTTTACATATACGAAGCTTCAGCTTCTTCCTATATCCATTCGTGTGCCATTTGTCTCAATTATGTTAGTACCTGGCTGCAGCCAGTCTGACAAAGATTTGAGGTCTTTTCCATACTAAGAGTAAAAGTGACCATGGCGGCAGCCAAAAACAGGCCTTGAATTTGTGTTTGAATGGGCATAACTAAAAAAATAAACATGTTAGAAAGTTTGGTTATTCGGTAACTCATAGTTCTATCCTTCCTTTGTCTTTTGGTCTACTTCATTAGGTTGTCAAGTGCTTTGCCTGCTGTAGAATATCCTCAAAGACACTCACTCATCCACAAAAGGTCGAGCATGACCAATTTACCTAGCCGTTTCTTCAAAACAGACTGAGCTGGCCATTTTTTACCAATGGAACTTATTACTTTTAAACTTATTTTAAACATTTACTTAGAGTAACCAAATTAAAAAGTACTACGGTACACTATGTATCACTATTGATAGTATTGTGTGGTCAGCCATTTAAATTAATAGCTATTAAAGTTAAATCCGCGATTGTCATGGAGATTATCTATGAGTTCCGGTGCAATGATTTTCAACTATTGCTTGTTTACAATTAAGGAACATGATCACCATATACACTATGATTTCTGGACATGATATTTTGAGTACCTTGTTGTGTTAGTTATGGGTAATTTTTTTTGAGACTATTAAAAGGCAGTTTCCCAGATTCTGCTGCTTCTTTCAGTGTAAGCCAAAGTTTTGGTGCCCTAGAAAAATTGCTACGTTCATGGAAACAAAGAAGAAAGAAAAATTCACCATTTTTCAGAAGTTTGTAATAGGTAACATTTTGCAAATTCTAACAATGCATTTTGGGACAGCTTTTCGAGCTCTTCAAATTTCCAAAGTTAGCTTTTGCATTTGAGCTTGCTTTATGGTAGTTTTAGGGCTGTCAAAACCCTGTAAACCCCAAAAGAATTAGGTGCATTTCTACTACACAGGTGACTTAAGTCATGGGTCAGGCTTTTAAAGCGGCAAACATGGCTACATTTTAGTTGATCATAACTCCAGTTTAAAACAATATTTCAAGCCTAAATAAGTTGCATGAAGTAGAACTAACCTTTGCTAAAGATGTTAAACACTGAAACGTTGCAAAATAATGAAGACAAGCGGTATTCTATCGATACTCTCCACAACTTTAGTGCAAAATCCAGTAGTGATCCCGTTATGCTTCAGCTCTGGAATTTGTATTAGCTGTGTCTTAACTCAAGCTCTACATGCTATCAAATTTCAGGAACGATTCTCTGTAAGGTTTTGGAGAGATAAGCAATTCATGTACTTTTTTTGCCCGTGTTGAAGTACAAGTAAGTCAAATACTCCGAGATTATGATTAGTTTCTTTCCTAAAATTTGGTAGAAGTTAGATTACCCCTTGAGGCACTTTTCTAACTTGGTGCCACCTTCAGTATCATAGTGGATCACTACCAGACTTTAGCTCAAAGAATGAAGCGCTCTCGGCCATTACTGCACTCAAACAAACAACTACACAGGATGACGTAAATTAATTGAAAAGGCTCACATGACTGTATAGATTGTATTGTAATAATACGTGCATCAATGAACGTCACAATGGCTTGTAAAGAATTTAGCTTGTATTTAGCTGCAAGGTTGATTGAACATCATTGTCTACTACTAATAACAAGTATTAGCAGCTGTCTCAGCCTGACCCAGGACTTAAGTTACCTGTGCATAAAAGTTACCAACACTCTTTAGGATGATTACTATTAAAACTATTACAGAAGTTAATCTTACATACAGTGTAAAATGATCAGACTAAGTAACTGGTTTATTACTGTTGTATATTCAGCAGTCTAAATTCTTTGTTATAGCTATAATGCATGAATAGATAAGTGTTGCAATGAAGAACTACGACAGTTGGATATAACACAGTAATAAACAGCACTGTAAACAATAAATGTATTTTCTGACATTTGAATGTAATGAATTAGGCAGAAAATAAGCTCCCTCAGGAATGCAATGAGCATGACATCACTTCCAGTTGTGTAGTAGTATATAAGGGATAGTAGTGGGGTTAGTAACTATTGCTAAGTTTGTGTAGTGCACACATAGTCCTAGTACGTAGAGTGATTCAGGTTGGAGTTCCCTCCCATCCACCCCATATAGGATTCAATACTAGTTGTGGTGCATGGTTACACTTAAAATTGTTCATTGTGAGTATGTATGTGGTTATTGTCAGTTATTGGTCATGAGTGCACAACAGTGCTTAAACCTATTGATGGTTGGGGTTTTATTAGTAGGACTGTTAGGTGAGAAGGGATGGAGGTGTGGTGATCATTAGGGAGCTATTTCTACAGACTGTTTCTATGAAATGAAAACGAAAAGTTTCCTTTTTTGCAATCATTGTCACGTACAAGGATACACTATACATTTCTGCAATAAAAAAAGTGGTGAAGCTACAGTATAGGTGCGACAATCGTAAAAATAACTCTTGTGTGGATACTACATAGTATACCAATAAAAAAAGCAAGTAGAGAAGAGTAAGTGCTAAGTAGTTAGCACCATTTCTTTTACAAAAGTAATCATATACCGTAAATCTGGAAATATTCGGATGATTCCAAAATTCTAGAGTTAAAAAAATTAATATTAAAAATCTTCATAGTTAACCACACCTATGAAATTATTTTAACCTTAAATAGCACCAGAAGAAAAGAGACACTTAGTAATTAATGAGTGCTCCATAATTAAGCCTGAAAAATTTAAGATCGTAGTTATTTACTAGCACATTTTGTAGAGAAGATTGAAGAGCTTAATAAACCCCTGCCTGAGGACTGCAAAGAATTAGGTGCTTAACAGCAAACAGGTACTTAACAGAGAACAGCACTTTATATCCTTTTAGTATGGTATTCCAAAAATTTATAGATTTACAGTACATGTATCTATTTCCATTCGCAGTTTAGAATATTATTATATAGTGGGATTAAAATGAGATTTAATTTGACAAATGAAAGTTCACATGCAAAACAGATTACTATCCAACAAATTAAGAGCAATTTTCTCTCCTCTAGAATTAGTCTCTCTAAACCTAGATACACTCCATTAAATTTCTGACACATGTGCTGAGTTTACTAACCTTCTATCTACTTATGTTGTCTATTACAACTTACTCAAGAAGCGATAATCAAGAGGGCTATCTGACCAGGTCAAAGTCCATAGCAAAAGGTAACTAGCAAAGGGAGGATAACCGAGTGTAGAGAAAGTCTCAAAATGATTTTCCTTCCTTCTTCCATGGAGTTTGTGCACATTGTAAAGCTGTGAAAGCTTCTAACCAATAGCTTCAAGGTAGATTAATTCACTGACAACAGAAATCGTTTTGTTTTAATCCATACGTTTTAGCAAACCAATCATGCTGCAAAAAAGAGAATTCTTGTACCCAACTAACCTTCTCTAAGGTACAAATACTTGTGAGGATTTTTTGGTGAATTATTCTCGATTCTAGTTGTAATGTACAATGGTTTACCTGAATAGGTGTCTAGTTGCTATCCCAATATTAAATACCGACAATTTATTTGATTGTCACAGATTACACCAGGTTGCATTAAAAACATCTCCAAAATGTACTTCATCTCATTCAGCTCCTGGTGATGATTATATTTTGTATCATCATCATCAAAAGAAGCTCCCCAGCATCACTTTTTGGCAACTCCGTAATAACAAACATTTCACTGCTTGAAAAAATGTTCCTCAATTAGGCTGCTAGATCCACCCTACTTCATAAAAAGGGTAATCCATTATTGTAATCAAATTTTTATTCAAACACACTGCCAGTCGCATGCATTGGTGAACTGCTCAATAAAATTCTGTTATGATGATTGAAATCCTACCTTGTTGAGAATAAAGTGATTGAAAGAAAGAGATTTGGTGTATTCCCAGCTTCAAACTTGAAAATTTAGGGTCATCTGTGCCTACCTGTATTATGTTCAAAAGTGATTATTTTAAACACACTCACCAATTCTGTTCCTGTTGGCCTTTAATCCAATTGTTTTGTTAGCACATTCCTTGGGTACTTTGAGTTACAAATTTCGGGTTAGAGTGCCTAAGTTGGTTAGTTACCTCTAACCGACTCCGTGGAGTGCGATGAGCCCATATTGTGAAATGAACATTTGCCGACAGATTGGTATTTATGTACAGATATTGAATGTGTGTCAGATGGTATGACTATAAGATTATGTATTGTGATAGAGCCACTTAGGTATTGAACCCTCCATGCATTTAAATGTTCCTTTGCTGAGGTATTAAACCTCCGTATATAATGCACTTAAATGGTTCTTTGCTAAAAAGAACTCTAAAAAATACCTGCCTTTGACCTTCCTACCCCTTACAAAAGCTTAGATTGGAAGTGGAGAGAGGTTTGCCTCTCCCTTTTACATTAGGTGAAGGCTTTTGCCGACAATACTTCAGTACTCTCCTTTTCAGGATAATCATCAATCAGCTTCATCAGAATTGAATAGCTGTATAGGCCAGGATACACTATGCAACTTTTGTTGCATGCAACTTGTAAATTTTCAAAGAACAATAGATTTTAATGATATTCATTAAATTTTAATTATATTCATTGGATTTTAATGATATTCATGGCCCATGCAACAAAAAAGTTGCATAGTGTATCTTGGCCTTAACAAAAAATTATGACAGCTGGATACAACAAAGTGAAAAGGGGGACCATAGTTCAGAATTTTCTACTATGACGCTAAGTTCATTTATTCAAAACAAAAATGCAAAACTTAATATCAGCCAAATTTCAATATCATAAAAACCACATAATTAAGTACATTAAACAATAGTCATCTTAAGGTAGCCAAAGACTGATTAATTCTTAATTGCTCGTTTTCTATTTAAAATCAACGTTGTTGAAATGCTGCAATGAAGTGAATTTAATACATTTGAAGTGTACAGAACATGCATTTAAACCAGGAGCAATCCAAAAAATGGGATCCCAGTCTGCTATCTTTCAGTGCTATGGAAATTTTCTAATGTAATGGCTTTAGAGCGGAATCGGAAAAGAATTATGGTAGGTCTTCCATTTGGCCTGCTATCATTTTCGCCTGAGTCTCTACAGTTGTCCTAGCTAGTGCACTTGAAGTGCAAATCCTTCGTGCTCTAAAGGTTTTTTTTAGCTCAATACTACCTCAAATTAGTCGTAGAGGACATTACAAGAGAAGCTAGGTCTAGAAGCAAGGCTCCAAGGCATGGTGTATTCAGCAATAAGTTTATAGCCCAGAAGTGAAAGGTAGCAAAGAAAGAGTGTGAAATATAGACAACAATAAAGGCAATGATTATATTTTGTATAATCATCAAAAGAATCTCCCCAATGTACTATAAGCATTTACTTCATAACTTTATTAATGGTTTAATAATTATATAATATGGATTTGTTGTTGATTGTTTTGACATGTTATTAAATGCCTGAGGTACCAAGTGAACTATAAGGATCTTGGTTGATCTCGATCTATAACAGGTCTATTAACATTACATGGTGGCAG
>JAYJLX010075922.1:0-23760 GCA_036873525.1 Chalinula nematifera
TTAACGATACCGATACCGTATCGATACGTCAAATATCGTTAGTATCGATTGTTGTATCGAAATATCGCCCATCACTACCATTCATGCCTTTTTTTTTTTTTTTGCAAGACTTCTTTTTCCCACTTGGTTTCGAAACGCGACAATTATTTCTCTCAACATCAGTCCATTGTAATAGTGCACAATTGCTAACAAGTTCCAACCATTGTCAAATTAGCAACACCACAAATTATCTATAGTGTGTTGGCTCTATGGCCGCTACTATGCCTCTGTCTTCATTGACCTGGGAAGAGACACTATCTTAAATCCTAGTTTACGATACATTGTTGTTGTTTTTGGTTACGTTGTTTATTCACTGAATCTTTGCTTAAGTATTGCTTTACAAGTTAAACGTTTACTTTACATGAACAACGAAACCACACAAACTTGCACCATCCACCATAGTTTAATCATGGTAAACCATTACTGTGTGTTTATTGTTGAGTTTAAATAAATTTTGAAATTTTGTATCGTTACATTCACTATAGTACAGGTAAAGCTATCATGATGTGTCCTAGTTCGATACCCATATTTGGAATATGCTTTATGGCTACTTGCTTACAAAAACTCCTAACCTTGTAGTATATACTCACTCAACTAGAGCTACAAATGTTTTCAATCATTTTTTACTCTGTTTTGAGAGTTCACTGATCTCAATGAAAACAAAACTCATAAAATGAAATCCTTTTTTTTTTCTGCCAATACTGAGTTACCACTTGATTCAATTGTAAAAAAAATATGCATGCACTGTACAAGTATATATTGCATTTTAATTTACCGTATATTTGTTTCTTTGCTAGTTAAATCAATTTGCACAAGTGATCATCTTTTCAAAATGGCAGAGGAAGCTCCAAAGATAGAAGAAACTACTCAAAATGGTCAATAACATGCCAAAAAAAAAAAAAAAAAAAAAAACACATACACACAGGCTTTTTGATACTTCCACCTTTCTCTCATTCCATGAATGCACCTATTGTACAGATACTGAAGAAACAAAGACTGAAGAGACTAAAACAGAGGAAACTCCGACAGAAGAGGCTACTGGAACCGAGGAACCAAAATCTGAAGAACCAAAATCTGAAGAGCCAAAAGCTGAGGAACCTAAAGCAGAGGAACCAAAACCTGAAGAATCCAAACCTGAGGAAGCCAAAACAGAGGAGCCCAAGACAGAGGACACACCTGCTACAACTGAGAATAAAGGAGAGGGAGGTATGATGATGGACAGTGATTGCATCTTCCCTACATGCATATGGCATATGTATGTACAGTACAACCTAGAGCCTCCAAGGAAGGGGCACACGTAGCATAATAAACCTTTCGACACTTGTCATGTAGGCCTCCAAGGAGAAGACATCCTCTTTGTAAAGGAAAAAGCACTTTAATTTATATACTGTAGGGGTCCCAAAGTTTATTGGAGGCTTTATTGTAGACATATTGCCCACGTACTTCCATATATAGACTTGTTGCTTCTTCCCTTGTGTTACTTACCACTGTAAAAGTACATGTACTGAATTAAGGCATATTTTATCTCGTCCATAGCAACAGGAGGCTCTGAAGATGAACCGAAACCAAAGCCTCAGAAACCACCTGTTGATCGTAAAGTCATCAAAGAAGGCTTCGTCACAAGAAGGAGTAAGTCACAAATAGTGCTGTAATATCATTAGCACTTCATTCTTCACCTTGTTTTCGAAAGCAACTGTTATGAAGAAGTACAAAAAGGAGTATGTGTCGTTAGAAAATGAAGGAGAGTTGCTGAGGTCGTACAAGGACAACACCTGCAAGAGTGTTACCCACACTATATCACTGACTGTATGTAACCTTATACCACTGTTACCGATCATGTGACGGTCATGTGATTCTACTCTAGGTCTGTACGGGCGTGGTTAGCAGGGGTGATCAGCACGGAGCCCAGTGGCCTAAAGATGTGGAAACAGATGCGTGTTTCGTAGTGTCTGATCGCAAGACAGATTTTCATTATGTGGCTGATTCTAAAGACGATGCAAGGTCAATTTTAAGATACTTATGGAATGTTATGGAATGAATGTATCGAAAGTTTTAAGCACTATATAAAGTATTTTGTATGCAGCCAAGCTTTAGTATTGCAATAGTGTTATAGTACATGTATAACAAAGTCTGTGTTCAGTTGCCTACAACCTTTGTAAATTTCCACATGCATAAGAGTACAAAATAAATTGTAACTTTTAAACTAATAGTTTTTAAGGAGCATTCTATTTGACTGTTGCTGTAGTAACAGCCTACCGTTTTCATAAAGTTAAAATAAACGTGCATAGACTTTAGTATATAATGTACATGTACCTTTGTAGAGTTGTGATATGCTTTGCTTGATAACCAGATGCCTGTTTAGACCTTACAACCTTTCAAATATTATGAAAAATGCCTGATTTTAATGCCAGTTACTTCATTTTCATTATTTTGAGTAGTTTGTATTATGAAAACAGTACTTATCCTTGTTTGGTATTTGGTTATTATCTGTTGTTGATGTTTAGCTGTATTTGCTTGACCGTATATATAAACGAATATACTTGTGTGTATCTAACTAATTGAACACATCTGTTTTAAGTGTTTATTTTCTACTTACACAGAAAGTATGTATGTATATGCATGTTTGTACAGTATGTATGTATGTATATGTACGTATGTGAAACATGTCTATATTACTTATAGTGAGTGGATAGAGAAGATATCTGAAGCTAGGGAAAAGTTTTATAAGGTACATAAGAGGGTCAGCCCCTGTAATAACAGTGTTTAATTGCTGCACACATGTATATGCTGACCATTAGGAGCCGCCTCCCCCACCCGAGCCTAAGAAGAAACTCAGTGTAAAGAAGAAATCTGAGTCTAAATCAGAGGAAAAGAAGGAAGAAGGAGCAACCGCTGTGAGTTGGTTAATATTTTAAAATTTCATTCAAAGTTAGGTTTGTGTGTGTTCTTAGTCACCTGATCAAGAGACTAAACCAGAAGAAACTACTGACTCCAAAGAAGCAAACACTGAAGAATCAAAACCTGAAGAACCAAAAGCAGAAGAACCAAAAGCAGAAGAACCAAAAGCAGAAGAACCTAGAGCTGAAGAGCCTAAAGCTGAAGAGCCTAAAGCTGAGGAACCAAAAGCTGAAGAACCTAAAACTGAGGAACCAAAACCTGAGGAACCAAAACCTGAGGAACCGAAAGATGAGGAACCAAAAGCCGAGGAACCAAAATCTGAGGAACCAGAACCTGAGGAACCAAAACCTGAGGAACCAGAACCTGAGGAACCAAAAGACGAAGAGCCGAAACCTGAGGAACCAAAAGCTGAAGAACCAGCACCTGAAGAATCAAAACCTGAGGAACCAGAACCTGAGGAACCAAAAGTAGAAGAACCAGAGCCTGAAGAACCAAAACCTGAAGAACCATCAGCGGAAAGCACCGAGGAATCAAAATCAGAAACAAAGGATACAACAGATGAAGGAGAGTCACAAGAAGAAGAAAAGAAAGAGGAATCATCTCCCGAAGGAGGCTAGTTAATAATAATAATAATATATGTAGCAGGGTTCTGCCCATGGTGGTCGGTTTCAGTACAAGCTTTAATAACTACCTCTTTATCAAATTTACCACCTCTCGATCGATTCATGATCCACTTTCGTAAGAGAAAATCAAGAGAAAATAAGCATTGAAATGCATAAATAGTGGCAATTCAAACAATTGACCACCTTTTTAATCGTATTGGGCAGAACCATAATGTAGAAGACAGTGTTGTGTTAAACTAGAGTATTGTAAGGGTCAAATACTAGTATACCAAATTGTTTATGCAGAATAGTTGTATGGATATTTTTATTACTCATACTGGTATTCTTTGTACAGGTGATGATCAGTGAAGATGCACTGCTTCGTTACCTATAGCTACTGACTGGTGTAATAATTATTATAGGACTAACAAAAATTTTAATAAACGATTATTTGCTTTTCCCATACTCTTCGTGCATTTCATTTAACCCATTGACCACTCCCTCTATTATTATTAGAATTATTGATTCAATTTCACTCACATACAAACTATGTTTGGGGTATTTATTACTTTTTATCGTAATTTGACTTATTCTGTAAAATCATTTTGTGCTTTTTTTTTTTTTCCCGTTTATCCCATGCATATTTTTCTTTAATTATTGTTGAAAATATTCTACTTCTTAATTTTTAAACTGGATCATTCCCCCCCTTTTACCTACAAAAGTTGGTTATTATATAATTATTACTAACATTGTTTACGATTTTGTGTTTATTGTCATATTTCAGTTAATATTTTAGAGATTTTAAATTCCCCGCTATTATTCGAAATGTTTATTGGTTTTTTGGAAATAGTTAGGCATTTATAAAATTGGCTTTAATCAATTATAACTATTATCATTCATGTGTGTAGAATTATTTTACTGATGACATCAATAAAATGTGGGTAAGGCTGTAGCTAGCTGATGCAGGGGGTGGAATATTATTGATGAGTTAATAGAAAGAGCTTCATCCATGTACATGTATGTATCTTTATACCATACTTTGCACACCGGAAACTCAATTTTTACATAATATATATTTCATCTATACATATATACACATATACCACGTACAGATTACCTTATTCTCACTATTAATAAGTGTACTTAATTAAGCGATTTTTCAATATTTTTCAATTAACGTGTACTAAAAATAGTGTTTTTTTTTTTTTTTTTTTTTTTTGCAAGCTAATAATAGTTAATTAACGCATATTAAATTTAGCGAAAAATTATAGAATTGCTAAAATAATAGTGAAAATAAGATAATGCCAATTAATACAGGAATAAAGAGGGTATTGTGGGAGTGTCTGTTTTTGTTACATCGATACAAGGCCTTTATTTGGCTTGTTATATATACAGGAAATTCATATGGACCTATATTTGTGAATTTCTTCAAGTCGCTGCACTGTAATCTACCAGTATGAGATTTACACTACACTTATCATTGCATACGTATTCATGTGCAATTACTGGGCGTGGCTGATGAGCAATTAATTCAAAAAACTGGTATGTGGTACATGCATACAAATGCTGACACAATAGATGGAATATGAAGTATGATGCACATGTGTACAAGTACAATAATTAAGACTCAGCCGGTTCATCAATAAACGCACAAGTATTTTCTCGTGCATGAATGCCAGCAGCAACAAGTGCATTTTGCCAAATTCCAATAGTCTGGAGATGATCCAAGATAGATGATGATCTAACATGAACTCGGTGAATGGTAGCCATGAATTTGAAAGACTGAAATAGCTATATAATTTATACACGTATAGTCTACTGATGCGAATGCCTCAGACATACTATAAAAGGACTGATTCAGTATACATAAAAGTGGCCAAAATACTGGTATATATATATATTGTGTTTATGCAGGGCTGGCTGGGTGAGCTGCATGCATGGGAGAGGGGTAGGAGTTGGACCAGTGTGAGTGGAAAATCACTTACTATACAAAGTATATAGCTGGAAATTGGAGTTATCATTCGCTCACATCATGCACGAACTAGCAAATGCGTTTGGTTTTTGCATAATCAGTATTATGCATAATTATGCGGGTAGTTAGGATGCATATCATAGTGTATAGTACAAGTATATAGGTGCTCATAATACTGCTTGCTACACAGAATAGCATATCTTTTATGATGTCATATGACTCAATACTGTGCATTATTATTTTGCATACACCATGCACGTGTGCGGCATAATAATATGAGGCATGCAATCAGGTTTATAAGATACTTTGCTACTAATAAACTTAATCAAAAAAAAAATCCAAAGTAAAAGTGGGGGAAAAAGCTATTAATTATATCAGTACAAGTTTAAATGAAGGCAGAGCCTTGAAGAAAATGTTAGCAAGCACACATTTCTTTGTTTTTTGTTTTCTTCACTTGTTCATCCTTCATGGCCGGTATAAGACCCTTCTCAAAAACGATCTGCATAAGGACCTCGTAATCCTCGGTATCAGGATACTGGCGCAGAGCCCATTTGATGTAGACCAGGAATTCCTTCCAATCAATGTTGCCATCTTTATTCATATCCAAAGCAGACAAGCCCTTCTTTGTACGAGTGCAACGGTAACAACTGAAATACGGTGCCATGAAGCCATGGTAGAATGTATCGAATTCCAATTGATCATCACCTTTCTTATCACCCTCCTCCCGTTGATCCCATCTGTCCCACTCTTCCTTAACTTTGGCAATCAGATTATCATGGTGGACAGCAGTCAGCTTCATCTTAGCAAGGACGTCAGCCATCTTGTCCGTTAACTTACCACCAGCCCTGTCGAAAAGGGCAGCAAGACCAGGTAAGCTGTGATATTCTTCCTTGATTCCATTACGAAGATCAGCTAAAATCTGCTCCTTCATTTTTCCTGCGATATCTTCATTGAACTGTGGGTTATTTTCTCCAAAGTACTTGGTGAGCCTGTCAATCAACATGTCCACAGTCACAAGTGAAGTGATTCGATTTGGAGCTTCAATGCCAAAAAAATCAGCAATATCGAAATCACCAATGCCCAGAAATCCAAACACAAGATCCACAGAGCGTGCTCCATAAATAGGAGCTTTAGGATGAGGCTCTTTCCCTGTTGTCAGCTTGGTAACTGCAATGGCAGCCTTCCTGAAGTAAGTACAGTTGTACTTTTCAAGCAATTTCTTGTTTCCCAAACGGATTAGATTCATCATGGTGGTCACAGAGCAGGCATGACCCAGGGCAGCTCCTTCCTCGCACAAACTAGCCCACACACCATCGCATCCGGCACCCAGTACATCTAGTGCAGAAGCAGTTTGCAAATCCCATTTCTGGTGAATATGGGCAATGAGTCTCGCCTCAGTCCAACCATAATGATCCATTGTTCGCCTCACACTGGCAGTCCATGCCTCCAATTGCTCAGGAAGGTATTCACCCAAAGGATCCTCAAAGGCCAGAGCAAACATGTTTCTATCCTTTGGTAGTTGAGCAAGGAACTTCACCACTTCAAGAACACGTTCAGGAGCATCTCGCATGGCAACTGGGAAATCACGAATGTTGAGCAGAATGCGCGGTTTACCAGTAGGACTATGATGTATCTTAGGATTATAAATCTCATCATAAACATAGTCGATTCGCTTCTTTATGAGCTGGCAAAACATCTCCACAGTGTATTTGCCACCCCAATCACAACTGGAATCAGCAAAATCAGCTTCAAAGAAGGTATTGTATAAACCGAAATGGCGGTTCTTCTTTAAACTGATGGGAAGGGTTTCAGATTCATAAACACCATCTACAATACCTTTATCGGAAATCTCCGAAAACGAAAAGAACTGTGAGAAGTCTTCGTCTCCTTTATCAACGAGGTACTGCACAAAGTCATCATCGACACGTGTCATGTGACTGAAAGATGCGACAATAATATCGGTCATTCCAGCCTTCTTTATCTCCTCAAATATACCTTTTTTATCTTCAAGTGTGTGACTACGCAATTGCCCCACGGTACTCTCCCGAATCGAGTTATCCAAACAGAAGAAATCCATGTCAACCAGCCTTTGCCTTTTTTTAGCCCACGTTCCATCGACAAAAGCTTCAATTTTTGCCAACTCATCTTGGATAAAATCGCCACGTGGTTCTGGTGTGGGTGGATCAGGCAGTGGACATACAGTTCGGGGAGGGGGGATGAATGGACACGATCCTGTCCATTGATAAAAGTACTCGTCACCAAAACCAAGGAAACTCATTTTGCAATTTACTGATCGTTGATAATTTTACTCTATAGGTCTAAATTATGAGCTTGAACTGACTGGACAACGGGAAGCCTAGCTCTTTTATACATGCATTGATTGAAGGAAGTTATTTATTGAATTATTAAAAAGGATACCGTACATCTGAAAGTGCATGCATTAACAATAATTTTTATATAGTAAAAAGCATTCATGAGGCCATGGCCAGCTTGGTGGTACTTTTAAAAGGTTGGTTAAAGTTCTGAAACTGATATGAAGTCATCAACTCATGCAAATATAAACCATGTAAGCTGTGTTTCTTTAGTATACTTGTGTCTGTATGCTGGTTCACAATCTGTAACAGTTATGTATATGCTACCTGCCTATAATAATCTGGAGGTTACCATATACTCATGCAGGGTTCTAGCTAAAGCAGTACAAAGTGGTACCATTATGAGGAAGATATGACTAAATATTGGTGGCTTTATAGTAGCTAGACTATAACATCGCCCTAGCTATATATGATATTTCTAACACTGTGCGGTATATACAACATATTATAGTCACAATCATTGATAACTGACAAAAAAAATTTGTTAATTATTATTTGTCCGTGGTCTCATTATATGTATAAAGTATCATGCACAATATCTGTTGTTATTTTAATTGTACAATTCTTCAGCATATGATTTGATACACATACACAAGCACTCTCATTTATATATGCTTTGTGCTGTGAGGCAGCAAAGCATGATTAATCACAGACTCAAAAAATATACTTTATCAAAAAAATTCAAAGAAAATCAGTGGGGAAACTATATTACAAAGGCCTAGAAATATTCATCGAGTTATTCAAGTTTTTTTTTATCAACTACACAGTATTTAAGAAAATGTTAACAAGCGCACATTTCTTTGTTTTTCGTCATTTTTACTTGTTCATCCTTCATGGCTGGTACAAGACCCTTCTCAAAAACGATCTGCATAAGGACTTCATAGTCCTCGGTATCAGGATACTGGCGCAGAGCCCATTTGATGTAGACCAGGAATTCCTTCCAATCAATGTTGCCATCTTTATTCATATCCAAAGCAGACAAGCCCTTCTTTGTACGAGTGCAACGGTAACAACTGAAATACGGTGCCATGAAGCCATGGTAGAATGTATCGAATTCCAATTGATCATCACCTTTCTTATCACCCTCCTCCCGTTGATCCCATCTGTCCCACTCTTCCTTAACTTTGGCAATCAGATTATCATGGTGGACAGCAGTCAGCTTCATCTTAGCAAGGACGTCAGCCATCTTATCTGTTAGCTTACCACCAGCCCTGTCGAAAAGGGCAGCAAGACCAGGTAAGCTGTGATATTCTTCCTTAATTCCATCGCGAAGATCAGCTAAAATCTGCTCCTTCATTTTTCCTGCGATATCTTCATTGAACTGTGGGTTATCTCCAAAGTACTTTGTGAGCCTGTCAATCAACATGTCCACCGTCACAAGTGAAGTGACTCGATTTGGAGCTTCAATGCCAAAAAAATCTGCAACATCGAAATCACCAATGCCCAAAAACCCAAATACAAGATCCACAGAGCGTGCTCCATAAATAGGAGCTTTAGGATGAGGCTCTTTCCCTGTTGTCAGCTTGGTAACTGCAATGGCAGCCTTCCTGAAGTAAGTACAGTTGTACTTTTCAAGCAATTTCTTGTTTCCCAAACGGATTAGATTCATCATGGTGGTCACAGAGCAGGCATGACCCAGGGCAGCTCCTTCCTCGCACAAACTAGCCCACACACCATCGCATCCGGCACCCAGTACATCTAGTGCAGAAGCAGTTTGCAAATCCCATTTCTGGTGAATATGGGCAATGAGTCTCGCCTCAGTCCAACCATAATGATCCATTGTTCGCCTCACGCTGGCAGTCCATGCCTCCAATTGCTCAGGAAGGTATTCACCCAAAGGATCCTCAAAGGCCAGAGCAAACATGTTCCTGTCCTTTGGTAGCTGAGCAAGGAACTTCACTACTTCAAGAACACGTTCAGGAGCGTCTCGCATGGCAACAGGAAAATCACGAATGTTGAGCAGAATGCGTGGTTTGCCAGGGGAAGGTATGTTTTCATAAACATAGTCAATTCGCTTCTTTATGAGCTGGCAAAACATCTCCACAGTGTATTTGCCACCCCAATCGCAACTAGAATCAGCAAAATCAGCTTCAAAGAAGGTATTGTATAACCCGTACTTGGTGTTCTTTTTTAAACTGATGGGAAGGGTTTCAGATTCATAAACACCATCTACAATACCTTTATCGGAAATCTCCGAAAATGAAAAGAACTGGGAGAAGTCTTCATCTCCCTTATCAACGAGGTACTGCACAAAGTCGTCATCGACACGTGTCATGTGACTGAAAGATGCGACAATAATATCGGTCATTCCAGCCTTCTTGATCTCCTCAAATATACCTTTTTTATCGTCTAGTGTGTGACTACGCAATTGCCCCACTGTACTCTCACGAATCGAGTTATCTAGACAAAAGAAATCCATGTCAACCAACCTTTGCCTTTTTTTAGCCCACGTTCCATCGACAAAAGCTTCAATTTTTGCCAACTCATCTTGGATAAAATCGCCACATGGTTCTGGTAAGGGTGGATCAGGCGGTGGACATACAGCTGGGCCAGGGGGGATGAACGGCCACGATCCCGTCCATTGAAGGGAGAATTCGTCACCACAGAAATCACACATTTAGCTGTATTGCTCCTGGCTTAATAGTACTACAGATTAGTGAATGGAAATAAAAGGATAACTATAGTGATTTGAGGTATCTTATTTTATACAAATGTCATTACGAGGAAGCAAGCAAGCGGTCGTATATCTGATGTCACTAAAACATACTTGTAATAGCAGTGAATAGCATATACATATTTGGCGGAAATGGTAATTCTAGTGATAGGAATTGCACTGAGCGTGCAGATTACATGCTGGTTACGTGCTGAGTTTACTTTCGTATATAATTATAATTATACTTAAGCATTAGTTGTCAAATCTTGATCAAGCACATACATATAATGAATCCGCCCCCACATGGCCAAAATTAAAAGCTATAGCTGATTGTTATGAGCACATCTGTCATGGCTTACTACAGATTTTTCTAAGCAATCATGCAATACGCACAGCATGGACGTGGCTAGGGAAGTGACTTTTCAGCTATTCAACACATATACTATATAGCCATATACATGTAATACATTTGCTCATCAAGGAGCTATTGCAGTATATAGTTTGCTGGTTAGTAGATGGCCATGTAATAAAGTACATTAGTTTAGTTAAGTTAGTATCGTATGTGGATGTGTATGTATGTCGATCCCTGCTTAATGATAAGTATATCAATTGTGCACCATACAGTCCTTGTATAAGCACACAAAATACGCCAAAATTGATTATGTTCACTTCCATTATAATCAGTTCCTTGAACAGCTGCATTGCTATAGATCGATCCATTAACTTAAGACATTATCTGACCACAATGTACCAGTACAGACATTCAACATGGTAATCATGCCAATGAGACACATAAGCACAAAATATCTGACTTGCGGACGGTACAGAGTGAGCAAAATTAATTGATGCTAAACAACAATTTGATCCAGTAGTGTTTTGGCAATACCAAGACACACTGACTTAACTAAAGTAGACAACAGAATGAAGAAAGTTAAATTACATAATAGGAGTTGTATAATTACTGTATCAGTCATACAATTATAAAACATATCAGTGGTAAACCCAAAGAAGATATACATTAAGTTTTAAGACTATGATATCTCTTTCAATCCATACACAGTGAAGTTGGCATAAACAGGAAAGCAAACATGTAAAGTAGGTTTCAAGCCTGAATACAATATACAGGTGTACAATGTGCAAATCCGGCTCTGAATGTGACTAAACCTTAAAGATTATAAGTATATTTCAAGATTGTTCTTACATCTCTTTTGATGCATACACAGCATAAACAGGAAAGCAAACATGTACAGTAGGTTTCAAGCCTGAATACAATATACAATGTGCAAACTTTAAAAGTGACTAAAACTTGAACATTAAAATATGTTCCGAGATTGCTCTTACATCTCTTTTGATGCACAGATAGCATAAACAGGAAAGCAAACATGTACAGTAGGCTTGACACCTGAATACAATATACAATGTGTAAACTTGAAAGCAACTAAAACTTCAAAACTTCAAGATTATAATTTATGGTTCCAAGATTTTTCTTTTGATGTCTAAGAATTAACAAATACAGACAACAAGCACTAACACTAAAGAATGACTGAGGTTTACATTAAATAGAGCAATTCTTATATAATTAAGACATACATACACACAAAATTACCAACTCAAGATAAATTTGAGTAAAGAAAAAGGATGAAGTATTGAAACAGAGGAAAAAGCACGGATAAATATAATGCATACAATTATTAAATAATTTAAGCTATACATAAATTAAAAAAATGACTAAAGAAGTTTTTTTTGTGTTGAGAATGTTCTGTCTATAATAATGCCTACATTACTATTATTCAAACCACGCCTTCTTCCTAGCATCTTCTAAAAATGGCTCAACCTATGGTTATACACATACACACACAATCATCATTTAAAAGAAGGCACATAATACACTATTTCAATACCCCACACATTGCCATGAATAGAGCATGCAATACTGAATAGCCATTACTGTAGAATAATACAGCCATTGTTACACACACACACACATACATACACATACCAAGGTTGACAATTCTGTGTCTGGCTCCACATTCATCTCCACCATTAGTCTCCATAAATTTTCCACACCCACTCTAAAACATCAATAAAACACAGGAACAAATAGGTAAGGCATATAATTATACTGTACACGTACATAATGAACTAGATGTACATTGAGGTAACTATTATTTGCGGGTACTAATTTTAGCGAATTTTGGCGGTCAATGGAAAAACGCCAAATTTGATACACGTTAAAATTATTATGATAGCTTATTATTAATACAAATTATTATAAAATTGTTTCTTTCCGCTAAATTTAGTACACGCCAAATGTATGATAGCAAAAATCCGCTAAAATTAGTCTTGTGTTAAAATTTCTATCCCTAAGGTATATTGTAGCATATTGCATTGATTACCCTGACAGTTGTCAATTCACGAACACATATTTACCTATTATAAGTCATAATTTATTACAAATGATTACCCACGTTACATTTTGGGGTTTCCCGTTTTGGTTAAATAAGATATTTTTGGGTTGAGTAAAATGGTCACATGGTAACTCATTACCACCAGTAAGCACACAAACTGTATACATAGTCTCTTGTACACACTGGAATCTCTATTCAGAAATAAAATGCACCCAGCTGAGTGGGACACCTCAATTTTGGTGAAGAAAGCTTTGCTACTACATACAACGCACTGATCATTTGAAACTATTTTAATAGTATACCCTAATCTTCCAGTCCCCACCCTATTCTATTCCTTGTGCCCCTCTCCCTTTTGCATACCTGTCGTTGTATTTTATTAGTACTCTGAAAACATCTTTATACATGTCCAGATTGGGAGCGATAGGTGGCTTAGCAAAATACATATCTTGTATCTGTGAGTGAGTGAATAAACAAGGATAATTATAACTGTACCATGACTAGTTCGAATAAACCAATCAGATTACAGTATTGGAGGTTAATAAATCTCATATCAACTTAATAGTAGATTGATAATTTTTTTGGCAGGCATTGATAATGATAAAGATAGCATCTTTTAAAATTCAATTTTTATTATTCAATATGTCTTGTGTACGTAAAAAGCAAGCTGAATATGCAGAATAACAACTTTACTAACTCTTTGTAGAAGTATTTCTCTTTCCCGTTTCTCTGTTTCGCCCATTTCCTAAATAAAAAAAGAACACGTCAACATTTAATACATTATGCTTCATTTATCATTGCAATAACACACACAAACACGTAATTGGTTATATACAATACGCAATACATGATAACACTATGAGAGAATAGCCAATCGATGGCCGACTCGCATGTACAAAAGAGAAATTAATTTAAATTGATTCTCTGAACTATACATTTCTGCCAAATCTGTATCCAATTAGACCATTAGCTTGTACAATGCTACAAGACCATTAAGCCAGGCTATGACACAAACACATAATTATGGTTATTAAATCACTGACGATTAATCACATGAGAACAGCAACATGACAGCCTACTAGTGCCAAAGCAAAACAAAGCTAAAGATGGAGTAACAATTAAGTCAATGTTGAAGATATGGACATTACGTTGACACTGGAATAGAAATAATTTCTTCCGCATACTTGTTTAATATGTACTTCTAGTTGTAATGGAACACAAGACATATATTATATTATAAATTTGCTATAATATAATGGGATTTATAAAACCAAGCCTCGAGGGCAGACAATATAATAGTAGCCCAGGATGACACACGTACACACATATTATATCCCAACTAACGTATTGGTCTTCTCCTAAGTCAGTGTGAAGCCAGTCCCAAAATCGTCCTATGAAGCTACGGTTCATCTTGTACACTGCTCTTCTGTACTCTTTTGTATCTGGTAACTCTGTCTCCACTACTTTACTGCAGAGGTAATGCTGCTGATGCCAACCTAATTAAAATGGGCAGATCATTGGAGTTATTCTAATCAATATTCAATAAATTTGAAGGCAAAGCAAACAAGGGGATGCTGAAAAATAAAGGATGGCTTTTGAGTGCTACATAGCTGTTTATAGGAACTGGGAGCACAATAAAAACAATCTGATGCAGCAATACAGCGATAATAATATTCTATCAAGTATACTTACCACGATTTATCCTATTTTGAGATGGTACTGCAACCCTTAGAGGCAAACATCTGCCTAGAAAAATACCAGCTCTTGTAGTGGCAGCCGCCATTTTAAAACATACACATGTAAAATTGTAAATAGGGCGCGGTTTGGATCACGTGACTCTATTGTAGATCTAGTTATTAATTTTAGCTATTAATTTTAAAATTGTAAGAGGTTTCTATTTAATGCCCTTTGACAATGAGCAAACCCAGAAACACAACCTTAAAAGCTGGCATTATATCGATGAAGAAGGATGAAGGGACGGAGAGTAGGGTCAAGATCTTCGGAAACATATTTATATCCTTCATAGGAGCCGGAATTCTTGGATTACCGTATGCCTTTAAGGAGGTGTGTGTATTAAAGAGAACCTTTCGGAGCCTTTTGTCTTGTTTTATGTTTATGTTCACATTTTTATAGGCTGGTCTATTTGAAGGAATGATATTAATGGCATTAGTAGGCTTTGTAAGGTAATTATAAATTCAATGCTAGTGATAACTGTATTGAATGAGTTTTTAAAGTACTGTTTGTCAAGTTGATACATATTGATTATGTGGCATACGTATATCAAGCATTTGCGTAACCATTATTTTCTTCTTTGAGACTGAAAAATCTCTATTCAACCTTTATCCACATGCGGATAAAGCTTACGTTATAATGTATGTTATAAGGCTAATAGTATTCACCATTACTGGATCAATTATGTAGTACATGTGTTTATAATGGATCAATGGATCTGGTTAATGGCTTCCTACCACCAGATCATTGTCTCCTTCTTTCACTCACTCACTCTCTTACTCTCTCTCTCTCACTCTCTCTCTTCTCTCTCCGTTTAGTGTCAAAGCAATGTTGTTACTTATTGACTGCAAGGACCACATTGTGAAGACATCAAGTTTACTCGGTGCCAGTACCCATAGGGGTAGCGGTAATGGACAGCGATCGCTTCATATTGACTATGGAGAAGTAGGTGAGTCCATAGACACAATTAATGCACTCTGAATGATTTACAGTATGTAATGACACGTTGAATGCAGGCTACAGTGCTTTGGGCTCGATGGGTAAACTCCTGGTCGATATAGCAATCATTGTGTCGCAGATTGGTGAGAAAGAAAATATTTTGTGGATTTTATTTACTACTTGTATTTCTTTGTATGTTTGTCCATATTAGGTTTTACATGCGCTTATCTCATCTTCATTAGTGAAAACCTGTCCAGTATCTATGACAGAATACCAAAGTATGTACTGTAGTATACTGTATCTTTACTTGGGCTCTCAATATGGCGTTAGCTGAATATTTATATTAAATGTGTGGGGTTTGACCTTTGGACAATCATTTGATAATAGTACTATAATTTTTGATGTTAAAGTAACATTATACTGCAGTATTCAATTATGAATAGCTATTGACATATGATTCTTTTCTTCATCTTGTCTGTTAGATTAGTTTATGTAGCATCTCTGTTGGTTCCGTTGGGTTTTCTATGCAATCTCAGACACCTCAAGGCCTTGGCACCTTTCAGGTACTAGATACACACGCCCCCTTCTAATACATAATGTATAAGCTTGTCTTCCTGTAGTCTCTGTGCTAATTTTGTGACAGTGTTTGCGTATAGTATAGTTTTCTGGTTTGATCTGGAGCACTTCCATCTTGTAAAGTAAGGATATACAAGATATTAAAAGTTCGTTTGCATTTAGTTAACCACCTGTTATTAATTATCCATCTAAAGCTAATTATTTCCGCCCACACATTATGTAATATTAATACCAATGAATATTTAATGAGCAGGTGTCAACTCAATGTAAAATGAACCTTATTTAAAGTGTGGTTGACGTACATGTTCTCTTTTAGCTTGCATGTTAGAGAGTTCTCTTTAGCTGGCTTTCCTTTCTTCCTGGGACTATCGATTTACTGCTACGAGGTACGATGTAAGCCCAAAACTATTAAGCAAACTTTTAGAAATTTTCATCCAATTTTTTTTACATAATTTAATTGCTAATGTTTCTCTGATACACTTTAGGGGGCAGGATTAGTACTATCACTGGAGCAATCAGTCGCTAAGGACGTCAGACCAATGTTCAGAAAGTAATGGACCTTAGTGTATGCGTAATGAAGTTTAACCTTTGTATTCCTTAGGATATTCATGATTGCTCTTGGATTAGTAACTGTCCTATATGTTGTGTTTGGCATTATGGGATACCTGGTATGTTAGTATATACAGTTAGCTACAGTATATGTAGTTTTGCAATATGTTGCATTTGGTGAATGCTGAAATACGCTATTTGACCTTTTTGACATTCATTCGCAGCATTGGGATACAACAAGAATTTTATTCCAGCACTTATTGTTGCATGAGTGCCATATTTCAAAGCCTATCTTTACTGTAACTGTTTGTTTTAAGTAAAGGCATAATATTATATTCCCTATATGTGCTATATTTTATCTTTTTTCTTATTTTCAGTCATTTGGTGTCGAAACGAACAAGATTATCACCTTAAACCTTCCACCAGGTATAATAATAATAATAATAATGATGTACTCACTGTATAATATTGGAAGTATTGAGGTTAAAAATGTTTTAATGTAAGAATTGAGGGTTATTGTTGTTTTTTGTTATTGTTTATTGAATGTAAAGCATGTGTTTGTAAGCACCCACCTAAATTATACATTTATTGAATGCGTGTTTTTTGCTTGATTATTTTGTTTGTTTTTTTTCTTACATCTAGGAATCTTTCCTTTTCTTGTCAAAAGCTGTCTTTGTTTCTCATTATACTTCACTTACCCAAGTCAGTTGGCTCTATCCTTCCCTGGTTATATTTAACCCTATTCCTTCCTCCTTAGTTATGATGTTTCCGGTATCAGAAATATTTGAAAAGAGGTTGAATCTAAATCGCAAGAGCGGGGAAGGAAACACTTCAAGTGATAACCTCATGGGTGTAAGTTTTGTTATTAAAATGTATACAGAAATCTTATTAAAATTGCTTTATTATTCAACAATACTATGTCTTTCCTATATTAGACTGTGTTACGATGTGCTTTAGTTGGTCTAACAGGTGTAGTTGTAGCCGTAATCCCAGATTTCTCTGTACTAATGGCACTGGTTGGGTCTACCTGTTGTATATTACTGGGCTTCATACTGCCTGCTGTGTTCCACATGAAGTTATTCAGAGGGTATGTAATAGATAATGATGACACAATTGTTTACTAAATTATCTCCTCTCCACCCTCTTCCTTCTCTGTGTCTGCCCCTCATTCTCTTTGTTGTTTAGTGATCTGACATATTTCCAGATTGCTTTTGATCTGTTTTTGGTTGGAATTGGAATATTTGGGTGAGCCCACGTTCCAGTGGTTTTGTAATCGTGAACGCCCATGTGAAATGTTCTAGCCACAATGTACATGCAGTCCCAACCACACCCACTCACTACTCATTAATATTCATTAATTAAAATAATAATTAAGAACACTAACAGCTATTTGTTATTGCTATAATCATCCTTTGCATTATATTTGTTTCATTGTATAATATTATGTTGTGCTATTATTGTGTGCTGTTTTCTTTAGTGCTGCTTTTGGTACCCTTGATGCATTGGAACGATGGCAGTCACACAAGACCACGGCCATAATCAACAATCACATCTCAGTAAATGTCACTACGGACGCACTCAGTAACTCACTAGCACCGTCTCCCACTGTCAGAGAACCCCTGATTTCACCTCATTGAATTATAATTTCCATATATTGGCGGCTCTTACGCAGCCTTGATTTTTTTTATTGATATTTATTCTGTTGGCTCTATCAATCTCATGTATATCATAATACAGTACATGTGTGCCACTGTCTATACCACCAATGGCATATATACTGATATATACAAAGCAGTATAGTAGTGGAATAGGAACATATGTTGTCCTATAGAAGCCAAAAAGATCAAAGCATTTGTTGTAGTGATATAATATTATATAACAGTGTGATGTTGTAGCTATGTAACACATATGGGATGAAATATATAGTAATGTTAATGTACACTATTAAAATTTTCACATTTATCTCTATACAGTTTACATAGGGCAACCACACCTGAGGGTACATGGTAATATTTATATATTGCACTATTATATATTATTGCAAGAGGCTGAGGGTGTGGCTAACATGCATGTATGTATATTACTGTACGTTTTCAATTTACGAATTCACAAAAATAATTAATAAGAAATAAAATTCATGTTGAAATCAAGATAATTTTTCATTGCTATGATCAATTATTAGCCGTTCTCCTTAGAAATAAGCTATAAGCGTGTCCAGGTATTATTGATGGCCATTGTTCATGGTCTATATCAAACTGTTCGAACCCATCTTGTAGTCCTTTCAAAACCATCTCAGCCACTCTGTTAGTCAACTGGGTAGCTGATGGGGAGAGTTGCAGTTCTCTGGCTGGCAGCCATTGACACTTGAGTACTTCATCACCACATGGCGTGATTTCAAAGGAAAGGGGTTTCATGCGACAGATGAAGTATAGATCAGACTGATCAAAGGCCATTGGTAAATGGTGATGTTGCCTGAAGGCCAATACTGACTGGAATTCTAATATAGCAGTGTAAATAATACAGCAATTCAATAATTATAATAAACACGTAAAAAGAACATTCTTGTTGAGTTTATGACCACAAGTTAGGTTTCAATCGCATATATATCAAAATAAGGAACATACATTATGCATAATTATGTTTTAACAATTGCAAATAGCATGTGGTCCAGAGAAAATTTATAGCAGTGTACGTGGTACAAATTAAAAATTTATTTTTCATAATAATAATTCAGTATTTATTGCTTATACAGTAGGGTGTTGACTACAGAAAGCAGGGTGGTTGCTAAAGAATCAGGATGGGGCGCCATGCTTTCCTGCTTTAGGGAGACCTTTGTGTGCATGTGCAAAAAAAAATCGCATTTTTTTTTATTGATTACAAATAGGAAAAACCCGTCAAATAGGAAAAACCTTACAATTCGTAATCAAAAGAAGCTAGCTGCAATCAAAACCCAACCTACATGTACATGCAGTATGCTATATTTACCAGCTACTATCCCTGTCTCTTCCAGTACCTCACGTTCTGCAGTGTGGGCTATATGTAATATGGCATTATAATGGCGGCTATTAATGATACAATGTACATACCAATGTCTTCAGCAAATTCCGAAATACCGCCTGGAAATTTCCATTTGGTTAACTAAACAATAATTGCCAATAGGAATTAAGAATAGAATTATAAGTATAATTTAGTATACAAAAGGGTTTGGATAATACCTTATATTTGTCCTGCGTTACAAGAATTTCTTTAGTGTCTTCTTTGATAACCACACCTATAGCATCATTTTAATTATAAATGTTTTTTTTGTTTACAATTCCATTCGTTGACCTACCACACACTCCAACTTGGTGTGAGGCAAAATTAGGTATCTTGTTAGGTCTGCTAGAGTCCAGCCATTGACTGAGGACTACCTCGTTAGCGAATGTATGATGAAGGGTGAAACCCATTTCGGAGGCACGCTGGATGAACCCACATTGGGCAATGGGTACGTGCAGCCATACAGCACTGCGACCCTCCTCTCTCCACTTGTCAATATGACCTATTGTGCAATAAACATGATAGATAACACAACTCTTGCTCATTAAAATAATATTAATTTTATCTAAGGTAATAATTCCCGCCCCACGCAATTTATGCTAATGAATAATAACAATGAGTGGGTGTAAACTGAATGTTGGACGGAACTTTGCAGCTAAACTAGACCTATACAGACTAGACATAGATTCTATAACCATTCTATTCATTAAATTAACCAATATTACTGTATAATCAATTTACTATTCAGTTCAGTATGTAGGATGTCATTCGTAGTGGACTGTGGTTTGGCATCCAAGGTTACCCTGATTGAGTTATAAGGATGGATTTCTGTCCATGAAAATGTGGAATATCTATTAGAATGGCTGGTAGTATCGATCAGATTCCATCTTGTTCGTTTCAAATGGTTAAAACCACTTAGGATTCTTCTCATCTTTGCAATGCTATGCTTCCTCCTCTATTTGGTCACGCCCACCATGTGTTGTCACGGTAACCAGTCAAGTCACCAGTGAACATTTTGTAAAGCCATTAAGCCAAAGCTCGAGCCAAAGCGATTGCTGCATTGTTAAATGATGAAGAGGAATCGTCTTAGGCGAACTGTTTCAGAGCCTTCAGCTGTAACTGGGCCATCACCACAAGGCCCCACTATTAGTAGTGGTATTTGCAGAATGGAGTCTTCCTCGCTATCCAGAGAAAGAAAACGTGTGACGATAGCAACCTTTGAACAAGGCAGAGACATAGTTTCAGTATGGATGAACGAGTGGACGACCAATGAGGTAGAATCCATATTACTATGGAATATTATTGTGTTTAGCGTTTGTTCCTTTATTTGCTGATAGATTTGTGCAGTTTTGTCTGAAGTTGTTCCAAGATGTAATCTTCACCAAATGGAGTTTTTGTGGACAGTAAGTCAATATTGTCTCGTGTCATGTATATATAGCTTTAGTGTTTACTCCCTGCAGGCACTAGAGTCTGTTCCGCATAAGGATTTCTTATACAAGGCAATGCGAAAGTATCCTTCATTTCCCTTCCAACCCCTGTCCACGCCCATCAGTAAGGAGGTCAAGGAAAGGCTACACAGATCAAGATATCGTGAGGTATAGGAAAAGGAGCAGAGGGAAATGGAAAGTGGGGAGGAAGGGGAAGGGGAAAGGAAGGGGGAGGGGGGAGGAAGGGGGAGGGGGAAGGAAGGGGAGGGGGAGGAAGAGGGAGGGAGAGATGGTAGAGGTTTCATATTGGATTTTAAAGTTACCGTAGATTTAAGGATCTTGTTTGCATTATTGACTTCAAGTGATTGTAATGTTGAACAATCCTATATTTTACTATTATTTTTAGAATAAGCTACTCCATCGAACCCAGAGTATGTATATCAATCACTCTGTATCCCTCCCTTCCCAATCTCCTATACCCGAATCAACCCCTCTACTCACCTTACCGGGTCTTAAACTCTCCTCTGCCCCCACGCCGGGGGGCTTGTCTCTCACTACTAATCCAGCTGTTACACCACCTGAAGACAATGGTCAGTGTATTTCATTTACTGTATCGAGACACTATGTTAACAATTATTATAGATGACACCACTGTGAGATTGAT
This sequence comes from Chalinula nematifera, assembly GCA_036873525.1. NCBI lineage: Eukaryota > Metazoa > Porifera > Demospongiae > Haplosclerida > Chalinidae > Chalinula > Chalinula nematifera. The sequence continues at coordinate 21,864 of JAYJLX010075922.1, forward strand.
TTCTCCTACACGTCGACATATGACCATTTCCCTCTCCAAACCCGGGTCGCCATCATGTTTCCAGCTGCCCGAGGTCAAAAAAGATGCCTGGTCGGATACTACCAAGCAGCGTCACTCTGGGTCACACCCCCATCAGAATAGTCATTGTCCAATGCCAAGTGACAAAATCAGACGAAAATCAAAATCATCCGCCGTGAAAGGGTCATTATTATTACCCACTGAGGGTCAAATGTTTTTGAAATGGTTCTCATCTCTTGAAAAAGGTATAATATACATGTAGTATCTGCTTGGTAGCATCATCTACGTATGTATTAGTTGCAAGTATAAACTTTTAATTTTTTATAATCAATATACTATATTTCAGACTGGCAACAGCAAGATATACTTCAACTTATTATCTGGAGTTTGAATGAGAAAGAGCTATACTGTCTAGCCATAGTACTGTTGGTGAGCTAGTGCATTGATACTATTTATAGCACTATTACTATTACATCATTTATATACTATTTTTAACATTGACATAATGTTTTTTTCCTTCTATTAAAAGTCTAGACAGTATCGAGACTTCATAGGAGAATTGCCATTGTCTCTGGCACTACAGATACTGCTTCATGTACCTGGTAAAGACATTCTGATAGCTTGTAAGGTAATGTAATAATATACTATACATATACTTACAATACATGTACATGTACATTTGTCTATAATATTAAGGTATCAAAGCTGTGGTATAAGAGATGCACTGATGAAGATTTATGGAAAAGGAAATGTGGGCAGCTTCAGTTGGGTGAGCCCTTCTTAATGAGGCCAAACTATCAATGTACTTGAGTATTGTGCCCGTCTAATTAGCTTTACTGAAACCTGTATTTACTCCCCCTTCTGGCTGACACACATGCTTATAATAATTATTATGCTTTAACTAAAGGTCTACCCAGAATCAATCAATCATCATGGCGACAGTTCTTCATTGACAACATTAAACTTAACAGGAACTGGCGTCTGGGTAGGTCTAGGACTCTGTCTGTCTGCAAACACACGGATCGTGTCCTGTGTGTTTGTATCAATGCTGAGGAGGGTCTATGTGCCACTGGGAGTGGTGACTGTACTATTAGAGTTTGGCAGTTAAAAGGAGGAAGACTTTTAAACACGATAGAAGAACAATCGGTAAATATAGACCACTGTACATTAACACAACTGTAATATAGTGTACTTTACTCTTTCACTTTACCCCCATCCCTCCCCTTGCTCTCTCTTTCTCACTCTGATCTTTCTCTTTCTAGAGGGTGTGGTCATTATCATTTTACGGCCTAAACCTGTTGATCAGCGGTTGTAGTGACAAGTGTGTGAAGATATGGAACATCAGAACAGGGAAATGTTTGAAGTAATTGCTATAACCCCACGTACCCTCGACCCCATAGCTCCTGTGTTTATCTGCCACCATGCCGTCATATCAATATATCAATTAATTATAATTTTACTGTAGAGTTTTAGAGGGCCACATGGGAACGATATGGGCATTGAAAAGAAAAGGAGAAATATTGATAACAGGATCACACGATAAAACGGTATTGTATTGAACCTCTTGTATAAACCTTAAATAGTGGTGTTTCTGGGTTTTTTTTTTAGGCTATACTTTGGAATATAAGACAGTGTAGATACAATAATCGCTTGTTGGGTCACACTGGAGCTGTGTTTGGTGTGGATCTCAATGATGACTGTACTCAAGCGTTCACGTGTAGTGGAGACAAGGTTTGTGCTTTTGTCAATGAATTAGCGAGCCATTTAATTTATGTGATTAGACTGTGCGAGTATGGAATACTGATAATGGTGAATGCTATAAAGTGATACACAGCACCAATGGTCAATCAGTTCAGTCACTACACTACAGTGAGGTAGG
>JAYJLX010076033.1:0-25383 GCA_036873525.1 Chalinula nematifera
AACAAACTTTCGTACATTAGTGTTACATAGGTGGTCTGACAGAGCCACAAGGTTATCCACAATTAAATCATCCAAATTGGTAAGAATTGACAGTGCGCTTATAACATCCTTACCACAGTCTGATATGAATTCACAAGAGTGTGGGAGGACATCATGACAAAGAAGTGAAATTTTCTTGTCCTTCGGATTCAAGAATGAGTTGTTAAACGGTATAAAGGCTTTACTTGCATTGCACGTCACTGGTTGATCGGTGAACTTTTCCACTTTTTCTCTGAAATCAGCAGCATTTTTGTTATGGATAAATGGTATTTTAGCTGCTGATTGTAAAAAAGACTGAAATTGTGGGCTTATGCTTCGTTCAGCAGTTTCTTGATAGCTACCGGATAGTTCTGTTTTAATGAGAGTATGAATCATCTTCAATAATGCATCTGATTGCTTAGTAACTTGATTGACAGTACTTCTCAATGACATAGTAGATCCTTGCTCAGCAACCGTTTGTGCTGACTGAAGCCATACATCAGTGGTAACGTCCGATTTAAGACCTAGGATTTTCAAGAATTGTAGCCAATCTCCTTTAGCCCATTTTTGTGGAACCAATTTATCTTTATGAAAGAGAACATGAAACTCTACTCTTGGATCATACAACTCATGAATGTGATATTGCTGCTGGGTTTCATTTACAGTGATCAACCATTTTTCTTTTAAAATTGCTTTAAGCTGATCTATTTCGTTTTGGTCGATGTCACTATCACTGGAATCACAAACCCAGTTTTTCACCACTGTCAAGTGAGATCTTAATTCATCTTCAGAAAAACAATCCATGTTAGGTAAAACAAACTGTAAGTAAAATTGAATCGGTGTTGGAGATTGTGAATCGTGAATTAACTTCCTGTATTGATTCATCTGTGATTCACGGAATATCAATGTTAGTGTAGCTTTTTGGATTTTAGCTAAACCGTTGGATGGTATATGTACGTCTTCTGGCAAAACACAGACCACTTTAGCTTCATTCAGAGAATGAAAGGTTGTCTTATCTACTGTTTGGAATATAGGCAACCCTTGAAGACAGCTCAAAACATAGTGTGGTATTTCTTCACACGAATTCACAATATTCAGCAATATTCTTAAATCTAACTTGGTTAATGTTTCTGTTAGAATTGGTTTGCTAACTGCCATACATGCTATCAGCTCATCAGGATTATTGCTACTGGCAACAAACAAATTGAAGAAAGTCGGTGAGTGTATATCCAAAATGGGATAACCAAGTTTACGAATGACATCTGATTCACTAGACCTTTTAAAAACTTGCTTGGACATGCCCAGTGGATAGAAGCCCTTGTCAGTTGGAATTACAGGTTTGGATCTAAAACAGTTAGCAATATCCTTTTCATCACACAATCTGCTTTTAATAGCTTGTTCCAAAAAACTCCATAGATACTGTAGAAGACTAATCTGGTTTGAGTCTAGGGTGACTGGTGTTATAGTATCTTGCAATCGAATATATTTAGCAACGTGATTAATTGACAAATCTATAATAACTCCGTGCTCCTTTAATTTCCGTCCAACTTCTGAATACTCTAACATTGGATAAACAAATTCTTTTTCTCGTTCTGGTAACAATTTAACAAATGCTGATTCAAACAGATGGCCTTCACTACTGAGGGTATTTTGATATGTTAGCAAAAGTGGCACTCCTACTAAAACAATAGCCATACTATCTTTACTACTGTTATGTTCAAAACAAAATTGTAGCAGAGATTTATGACTTTCTCGTAGCACAGCAGTATTTGTTTCATTTAAACTCAGAGATCGCAGATAAGAACATAGCCTTTGTGTATTAACAGCACCACATTTATCCTGTTTGGTGTAATTTGTTGATGTTTGGCTTAGGCTCTCACATATAAACATAGGAGCACATGTGATGGGCATTTTAAGAGCGTAAAGTGCTTTTACAATAGCATCAGTATCTTCTGCAAGGAAATATGCCTCATTGATTTTTAGCCAACTGATTTGTTCACATCTGGCATCCAGTAGAACAGCATGATTGTGATTCACGAGAGCTTCATAAAACACTTCAATTAGAAATTGAAGTGATGTGGATTGCCGAGGAAAAGCACTATAAAACCATGCACTACAGTCTTGATGATCATTCACATATTCACGTGCTTGAAGTATTAGCTCAATATATAAAGGTACTAAAAGTTGCTCATAAATGAACTTGTTCCATTGTTCGTGACCTTCTTGTTGGTCATCAAGCAGTAAACAGGCGTTGATGCTTACTGGTAGCCCAGTATTGATTGCAGTTGGTAAGACTTGGTAAAGGAAACTGGTAGTAACTTGTGAACTATTCAAGTTTAGAGCAACACCACCACCAGGAAATAGACCTTTTGATTTCGCTAAAGAAACCAAGTTGGTTTTTACTGAAAGCTCATTGCACTCTGTGATAAGCCATTTCGATTGTTTTTTACTATCTTGATCTTGAAGTGATGTCTCACAACAATATTTCCAAGTATTACCAATGTTGATTATTCGTTTAGAAATTTTTTGTCGTTGCCAAGATGTGGAAAAATGGCATACTGTATTGTTATCTTCCTCAATTTCAAACATTGATAGTCTAGATAGATTTTTAAGGAATAGGAACGTGCTTTCTGAAGAGCTGCTGAACAATCGCCGTACTGTAGGCATACTTTTGAGTTTGGCTAATTTTTTGAAGTGACTTTCATCATGCTTCATGTAAGTCAATGGCAGTCTAAAAATGGTAAAAGGATGATTCTGTGTGGTTGGCATTAGTTGGTTGATTGTATCTACTAGAAAGGGTTTAAATTGATCGGGAAATTGATTCAGAGAATTAGTTCCAACCCATCGACGAATTCTGGCAGTATCTTCCGCTGTACAACAGTACTTGTGTAATGGATCAAACACACAAATTTCAGTTGGACATTTATTTTCATCGAATGAAGCATAACTCGGACAATCTGTCAAATGGTATACTGCATTGAAATTTCCAAATGGGCTACTTTTATCTTCCAACTTGCACAGGTTCAGTGCATCTTTTTTACTTAAAGGCTTATTGAAAACAATGCACAACGCAGGTTTGTTTTGGAGGTTTCTCCAATTTTCTGAATCCGTCAGTAGAATTTCATTTGGGTGATCAGTTCGATTGTCTAAAGCAAAAACAACTTCGTTGATATTTGTGTTCTCAGCTAATTTGATGACTTCTTTAAAGGCTAAATCCTCTTGTGGATTGTTTACAAGAAAGCCATGAATAAAACCAGCTACATCTCGATTACGGTAAAACTCAGTACTGGAAAAAAAAGTCTTGTCTTCATTCTTTTTTAGGAGTGTGTCTTGAGTGGACTGTACTCCTAAACTGCTAGCCATATGTGAAATTGAGCTGTGAAGCAAGTGTTTATCGCCTTTTAAGGAAATAGGAATAACCATACTTTTATAACAGAGATCTGTAGATGACCGAAGAAATCTGTTTGAGTCTGGTAAAAAAATTGGTTTTTTCTTGGACTTAGGTGTGTGATGTATGTTTTCAATAATATCAACCACAAACTCAAACATTTCATCACTAAGAGGATTTCCTTTAGTATCTTTCTCTACTCTCGACAATACTTTAACCAAAAAGTCGAAATCTGCTTCCTGTTTGACATTAAGCACTTCAAACAGCTTTTTGTAGTCCCTATTTTTATCTGTCAAGCAGCTGAGGTATTTTTGATGTGATTTACCATTCCAAGATATAAGGATTTGATCAGCATGGTATAGCCTTCCATTTTGCCATATGCACAAATGGCCACAGAGCTTTGAACGAATCATGTTTTGTTGCTCAGCTGTGTTACAGTGATTATTTAAAAAATCGTAAGTTTCAATAAAAACTTTATTGATATAGTCATGTGTTGATGCATTCAGACCAGCAGTGTTATTTTTTAAATCATCTATCAAACAACAAATGTTACCAAGGACGACTTCAATGTTTGCTTGCTTTTCTATGCCCAAGTATTCCTCTACTGAACGAAATTGATCTTTGTCATCTGGAAAAGGTGATTTGAATATGTGAGCTTGACTAAATACCAATCTTTCTTCACTCCTTGGGTATAACTGATGGGGAGACAGAAAGTGTTTTGTTTCAAACTTCCAAGGAATTGTTAAGTTTTGAGGCTTAGGTAAGAAGCTTAGGAATCCAATTTTTTCCAATGCCTTGATTCGTTCTTTCCTTTTACCATGTTTTGAGAATTGCTCCTGACTTTCAATATAACAAAGATATTTCAAAATTTTCTCCATTCGTTCCATGCCATCATCAATATCAAGGTTTTTAACAGACACAGCACGTTCAACTAAATTTTCCAATGGTAATTCAGTGGTAACCATTCCAAGGATTGTTAATGCATTAGCACAGTCTTTAAATTTTATGTCAGGAAAGCGCCCATCACTTTGTGAGTACAATTTGCTAACAAATTCAGAATTATCATCTATTAAATTCTTCGGACAAATGAGGTCACCTTTTGATGTTGGTATACATTCACTATGCTTCAGCTTGTCAATAAGCGGCAGGAATGTCTTAGTGTTTCTTTCAATCTGCTGCAAAACATACTTCAAGTGAAGGTTTCTATTTTCACATTGTTTGATCTGTTTTATCTTCAGTAGGAATACATGCTCAATAAAATAAAGATAATCAACTTTTTTACAAGTACATGTATCTTCAAGTGTTTTACGCACATGTTCAGGGCAGTCAATAATTCTATATCCATAGGACAAGAGAATTTCAATGCAAGATCTCTCTATTTCAGTTTCATGAATGTATATTTCAGGGGTTTGGTCAAACAGGTGTGCTTGACTGGATGACACCCATTCGCCACTATTGATTAACGACCAATAAAATGGCCAATTAGTCAACTGCTTGAATGTTTTTTGCAAAGAAGAGCATAGTAAACTACTAATTGATGTTTCAGTTGATGAAACGTGGCTTGGCCATAAAGAGTAATACCTTTTCAAAGCTGTAGGAGACAAGCAGGTTTGTGGATTGACAATTTGACTTGTGAGGCTTTTAAGCAAACAAATAAATGCTCTAGGAAAGACTATCTCTGCAATTTTCTTGTTCCATTCTCCCTTGTGATCAAGGTTTCGTAAGTTCTGCCTGTCTTTGGTGACGTCAAAGTAAGCATTAATATGAAAAGGCAATGAGTGGTTTGATGGTAAAGGAAGGAAACAAAAGAATTGCCCTGTATTTAAAATTGGAATTAAATTATCATCTACTTGGACGGCTAGTTCAGCTAAAAGCATCATTCCTTTCTTAACGTTGACACTAGGGTCATGAACTTTGGCAGATGATAGTAAATAGTGATAATTTGATTGATTAATTGAGTCAAAATAAAAAATCTCGCAACGAACACATTCACTAAACTCTTCTTTAGTATTGATTGCTTCAGTTCTTTGTTTTAGAGCAGTGCTGCTTGACTTTTCTACTTTGAATACTAGTTTCATTTCCTCCACTTTTGCACCTTCTTCCAACTCGTAATACTCCAGCGAAGAAATATTTTTAAGAAAAAGAAGTAAAGTTTTGCTTTGCTTTCTTAATTCGTCAAGTCTTTTACTAATTGAGCTTTTGGTGTAGCGTTTGTTAGAAATTTCAGTAGCTTGGTATTTTGCTTCATTCATTCGAAGGGGAAGCCGAAACATTGTACCATTAAAACCTTTTTCATTTAATGAACTTAAATTACAATCAAATAGACCATTATAAGGAGCAAATTGATCTTCATAAATTGCAACACCCTCTTTTTCTTTGAATAAATCTATTTGCATACCAGGTTTTCTCACAGATACTCGCTCACCTAAATAACATGTGTGAGGATCAAATATTGTTAAACTCCGTCGGCTAATGAAGCTGGGAACATCTGTGAGAGTATAGCATGAACAAAACCCCAACCCATACTGTCCAATTTTGAGACTATCAGATTTCTTACTTCCCCCAGCCAAGTCACAAATATTCTTGAAATCCTGATCAGTGAATGTTGCATCATTGTAGGCTACCACAGCCGGTCCTTGCCAACAACTCATTTCATCTGTAAATAGTGATTTGGTGCCATGTTGTCTCCAATCCATTAAAAACTTAATTTTAGTTGCTTTTGCGTCATCAGCATTTTGAATGAATTCCTTAAATATGTCAATTTTTCCACTGTAATCTTCGACTATTTCCCTTAAACGATGTGTAAGGCTTTCTTTCTGACCCATTTGCGTGTAGTTCAATTTTATCTCTTTTGATTTAACTACATGCATACTGAGTGGTTTAATGTCAAAATATACAGCAACGTTTTTTGAGATGCTCCCATGCACGAAATGAAATTTATCTAAATGCCCAATTCGTTCTTTAACTATCCATTCACTGTCATCATACAGACAATCAGGAATAGGTTGTAAGGCATTGTCAATTGTAGGAACAAGCAAGTCTTTACTTTCGACTTCATTGTGATACAAATGCTCAAGAATGGAAATTGACATTTGGATTTGCTCATCGTTGAGTGGCATTATAGCAGAAAGCTCTTTAAGCACTTTCATTAGGTCCTTATCTGTTGGACATTTTCTTATGCCACTTACTTTAAGCAAGTTCTTGAATTTTGGAATATCGCTGTGGTCTATTTTCATACAGTAAATAAATGGCTCCAGATTTATTGCAGTTTTAAGCACAAATTTACTGGAAGGTAAGAAACAATTAGTACCTTTTTCATTCCACCATATCCATCTATCAGGTAACCGTAATTTTATAAGCGCTTGTGAATTGAAATCCAGAAATTGGTATATCTCTCGAACTATGTAGGAGATTTCTTCTGGCTTAACATTGGTAGCCCTATCTACAACCTGAATCAATGTATTTAGTTGTTCTAAAACATTTTTAACTGTTGGTGAAAGAAAATGATCAGTGACACTTTTCGGTAGTTGAATATTTTGATAACCAGAGTGTATAATTGGTAAAACACATCCAACAATATTTCCTACACCATTGTAGCAAACACGTTTAGGTGCCACAAGAGTTTCTTTGCACTTCTCACCATACCAAGGAAGATATTTGGGAAAATTCTCAGGTCGACATTTTTCAATTTGAATGAATTGGATGGATTCTAATTTTGACATCAACTGAAATTCACTTCTACTAAGTAATTTCAGTATGCAAGCACCTCTTTGGATCACCTCATCGTTAGATTTAGCCCGTTTGACATTTTTTGCCTGTTCACAGAGAAAGTCAGAAAATTGTTCAGAGCTTGAGCTGATACTAGCCCAAGTTCGTAAACCTAGCTGTTTTAAAACACCCACTAAGTCTTTTGCTCGATAATAATCGTTAGGGTAAGCACTTGCATCAAGGAGTTTATGGAATGCTGCAGTAGTATCATCAGGATTATATAGTTCGGATGGCAATTTCAGAATGCTTGGATCAGCGCTTGTTCGAATGAATCTTACCTCTTCAAGACGCTTTCTCAGTTTACGCAACGCGTGTAGTTTAGCAGAATTAAGTATCCAAGCAATTAATTCATCTCCATTGTTATCAGACGTGCCTTCATTTAATTGATGAAAAGCAAACTCAAAGATTTGTATATACAAGTCTTCCGGATCAATAATTTCATGCTTTGCAACCAACTGCAAAAGCTTGAAAATGTCGGTGTGCTCAATTTTTATGATATTGTGAGGGTACAGCAAATCTTTGTCAAAATTAACATCTTGGGGTATAACTAACTTATCATTCAAAGTCATATACGTAACTGGAGTTAAACCAACACCAACTGGAATAATACGCAGTTTGCAAATTACATCTGCATGCTGTGCACTCATCGGATTTTCACTTTTTTTGCTTGATTCCGCTTGCTTGCTACAGAAGTAATGGGCTATAGATAGAAGAAGCATTTCTTTTTCTAAGCTATCAAGTACATCCACAGCTAAATAGTTGTCATTAAGATAATCCAATACTCCTGGAATTGTAATTGGAATAATAGAACGCGAAAGCTTTCCATAAAAAAAAACAAACTCATTTTTAGCAATAACAGTGGCATTCATTTTTTCCAATAATAATGCAAGCTCCTTTTCTTCCTCACTAAATATGAAATATTTTTGCTTTGAGGATGGTATGGGAAGAAGAGTGCATGATTTGGTATCCTCGTCAATCTTTTCCTTGGGGAGTATGGGAAGACCAATAGTTTTTAAAACATCACCTTTGTTTTTTCTTAGCCATTCCCAGACATTCTCAATCCAACTGAAAGGAGGGGAATTAACATCAAAATCCCATTTAACACATTCGTTACGCTGCTTAACTTGACTCCAGGTTTGAACACTTTGAAATAGAAGTGTGTTACATAAAGTATCTGAATCCGCCATTTTAATTCGAGTAAGTGATGGTACTCGCTTTGACTTTTCTGCCATTGCTAACTCACGGAATTTGAGGAAAAGGAATTTGTTTTTCTGAATCGCAGGATGTATTGCAGCTTTTTCTAAGCCTAGTAGTAATCCGTTCATTTCCTCAGGAATTAAATAAATTGGATCATTTGAGTCACTTAGTGTCCTTAATGTGAACCCGGGCGGTTTTTTATAAGCTACCGGTATTATTTTCAATCCCATTAATTCTTGCAAAGTTTTATTTTTTGAATGGATGTTATTGAGATCTGACAGAATGAACTCTAGCAAAGGCTCAAACTCTTTGAATGAGCTATACACAGGCTTCGTTACCTTTAATACTTGCCTAACAATACTACTCAAAACCACCTTTTTCTTTTGCTTAATTTCTGATTTCTCAAGCGTTTCCTTTACCTTGGCAGGTAATGCTATTACAGGCCTCTTACCTTCCACCAGCACTTTAAGCACTATTTCTGGTATTTCAGTGGAGGAAGGCATAAGCAGTGCCTCATCATACGCAACCCACTGGTTTGTTCCTGAAGCAAAAAATACAGGAGAGCTAATGCAGCCATGTATGGTCGGTTTCATTAGGCCTTTCCATATCGTTTCATTTTTTAGTTCATCGTAATCTGGCCAAATTGAATACGGGTCTACATTCACTTTTAGCGATTGGTCTAGCTTACATTTGCTCCCAATTAATACGGAATACAATGGAGCTAAATGATGTAGAACAAGCTGCTCATTCCAACGCGCTCTATTGCTCTTGTTATCACGACCAGGCCATTCCATGAGACGTCTGTCATCACTAACAGCAAAATTACCATGAACGTTGATGGGTAGGTGAGTAGGCTGTGGCAAAGGAAGAAAACAGAATGCACGGCCAATCCTGCTTTCACTTCTTTTTGACGAAGGAGTTGAAATGCATTTCACTGATTTACCAATTTTTTCTTGAATTTCAGTCAATATTTCAGGCAATCTTTCTTGCTTGACATTTGGAATTTCAATGCCATGTAGCTCAGTCATGCAAGGTAGTGATGCTGCGACACCCACCCATGGCATATTCGTCTTGAGCTTTTTACTCAAATCCAGTGTTTCTTTTCTTTCTGAACCAATCATGTTGAGTATTAACCAATGGTGGTGCTCATCTAATATTTCAGTGTCTTTAATACGATTTTCAATATGTATGCTTGCAGAGAAACATCTTAAAGTAGCAGGAATTTTTTCATTGTGTAGGAACCGCTCTCCTAATGTAACCAAAGCATTCCTTTCTGACCTCACAATACTTCGAATGTTGTTTGCAGTACTGATAGAAACTCGATAGAGAAGATTGTTTCCATCATAAAGTGAAATTTCTTCAACATGTTTAAGGAAAAGTAACACTATCGGAGCTTCCTGAATAAATGAAACAAACAAATGGTCTAATATGCGACCAGGAGTATACAGCTCTTCACATATTTTAGATGGACTATCTCTTAAAGGAAATCGAAAGAGCGTTGCACGGTATTTGTCTGAAGAATCGGGTTGAATATTGCATGATTGAAGTGACTGAAAATAAGAATGATGGGCATGATGCTTACGGAAATCACGGAATGAGCTATTCCAAGCTTTCATACTTGGCTCGGTAAAAACCATTGAGGGGTCTAAAATGACAACTTTGTCGGAGCTTATGACAGTTGGAAGGTCTGCAAAAGGATTTTAAAAAATTATGCTTATAAAATTATAATCTATCACGTTCTAACATGTACATGTATGGTATGATACAGCCTGCCATTGAGTTGAGGATATGCTTATAAAATATTTATCTAAAAATCATTAACTGTAACTGCACACTACTAATACACGTCAGTGCTTAATACATTATGAATTGCGTAAAATAAAAAAACTAATGAGCAAATCTTCAACTCAATACAAACAAACTTAATTTGCACACCTGTATTTCAGGAGCCCAAGAAAGAAACCATCGAAAAGTAGGGGTTTTTTTGTGGGCTCCTGTGTACATGTGGCAAACTACAAATGTATACATGTACATGTACATGTAAATATATGTGTGGGTCACTATACAAAATGCTACACATGTAAATAGACGCATTGTTGGGGCAAGCCTTTGCGAGTGTATATTATGACGGTGTAGATCTGTTCTGTACGTGCACATCGCCTCGACACTGAAAAGATACATGTAAAATTATCGTATGAATTCAGTTCAACGCATGTCATTAAAACATACAAGTCTGGTTTGTCGTTGTTCTGGACTTTTATTAATCAGATATGCTGACTAAAGCCTGTCTCTTTTCTATACGCTTGGGAGTTTCGTTTGTACCACGGGTGTGATGCCTCTCTTGTCCACACTCAGGGGTTTATTTGTACAGAGCACGGTGTTGACCATTGACTGAAGCCTATTTTTATTTGAGTTTCACTAGTTTTATCTAAATTCTTCTCAAAAGTCTTTGTTCTTGTTCTTCACTGGTCTCGGTATTAGTCCTTTGTAAGTATATCTCTTCGTTTTTGTATACATATTTTACACTCTTCATCTGTCTAAAAGACATTTAATTTTTTTCCGCTCACATCACTTTTGACTCTACTTCTCATTTGATTAAGAATGACTCAATGAATTACTACATGATGCCATTTTAGACAATAAGTCACATACACGCAGGTGTTCCATTTACATGAGGGACTCCAACTGAATTGATCTGGTTACAGGGCCCCATGCTTTCGTAGATTGACAGTTCACTGTAGATGGATGGATAGACATAAGATTTATCGACTAGTATGGAGCTCACTCAGGCTTGCCCCAACCTGTTGTTCCAGTATTGAAAACAGATGGATCACTGAGATTGTGTGGAGACTGCCGTGTAACAGTCAACAAAGCCTGTCAACCAGACTCATATCCACTACCTCGCATGGACGACCTGTTTGCTACCTTAGAGGGAGCCACTCATTTCACAAAGCTTGATTTACAACATGCTTATCAGCAAGTGGTATTGGACGAGTAGTCACAAAAGCTCACAACTATCAACACACACAAGGGTCTATTTATGTAACAGAGACTTCCATTTGGAATTTCCACAGTACCCTCTCTATTTCAGCATAGGAGAATTCTCCAAGGACTCCCAAGGGTAATCGTATACCTGGATGATATCCTGGTGGCCGGATCATCACATACTCTGAAACAGTCAAAATGTATTTTCACCACCGATTGGAATACTTAGGTCATGTAATTGACGCGGAGGGACTACAACCAGCTCAAAGCAAGGTTAAGGCGATCAGGACGCCCCCTCACCCACAAACGTCACTGAGCTGAAATCGTTCATAGGGCTTGTTAATTACTACCCCAAAAGTTTCTACCTAACCTATCGACTATTCTTGCACCACTATTCCAGTTACTTCAGACGAATGCCAGATGGAATAGACCGACGACCAAGCTTCAGCATTTGCCCAAGTGAAGGACATGTTACAGTCTTCCTCTGTGTTGATGCATTTTGACAGTACAAAAGATCTGATTGTATCATGCGGTGCCTCGCCCTATGGTATTGGTGCTGTGCTGGGTCACTAAATGGAGGATGGAAGTGAACGTCCTATTTCGTTTGTATCTCGTACACTGTTGACATCTGAAAGGAAGTATGCCCAAATCAAAAAAGAAGCACTAGCTATTGTTTATGCAGTGAAGCGATTCCATTCCTACCTTTATGGTCACCCATTTACCATCTATTCAAACCACAAACCCCTGCAATTTATCTTCAACCCTTTGAAGCAGTTACCTCAGATGTCCTCTTCACGAATCCAGAGGTGGGCCATGACGTTATGTGGCTACCAGTACTCATTACAGCATAGACCAGGCAAACTACTGGGAAATGCTGACGCATTGAGCCGTTTACCTGTGCTGGAAACTCCAGCAGTTGTACCTGTGCCAGGAGACCTACTTCACCTGAGAGCTCAACTAGAGGAATTTATTGTTACTAGCTGTTACCATGATCAAACAGTGGACTGACAAGGATCCACAACAAACGAGAGTGCGACACCTGATTTTATCTGGATGGTTAGTTTCACAACCAACTGAAGAATTATGCCCTTATCACAACTGACGGCACAAGTTATTAGTATTGGACGGCTGCGTCCTGTGGGGGTCTCGAGGCATTGTCCCACCCCAAGGCAGAGCAGAGATTCTACAACAGCTGCACAAAACCCACCCAGGAGAGTCGGATGAAAGCATTAGCCCGATCGTATGTGTGGTGGCCTCATCTAGATGAAGAGATTGAACAAACTGTAAAGCAATGCCCAACCTGTTAGTATTATCGATCGTCACCATCCATAGCTCCACCCTCACCCTTGGGAAAACCCTAGGAAGACCTGGTCAAGAGTTTATATTGACCATGCTGGACCGTTTTTGGGAAAAATATTCCTAATAATCATAGACGCATGTTCTAAATGGATCAATGTGATACCAGTTCCTTCAACGTTCTTGGAAGTCACCATTGCGAAGTTGTGAAATGTGCTTGCTACCCATGGGATTCCTGATCAGCTGGTGTCTGATAACGGGACAGGATTCACTAGTGAAGAATTCCATAAATTCACCTCCATACATGGTATCAGACAAGTAACCACATCACAGTACTACCCATCCTCCAATGGACTGGCGGAGTGGGCGGTGCAAACCTTCAAAACTACCATTAGCAAATTGGAAGGTAACGTCGAGCATCGAATCGCCCAGTTTCTCCTATGATATCGGATCACCCCACAGACATCTACTGGAACTTCACCTGCGGAGATGTTGATGTGGAGGAAACTAAAGACTCAGCTTGATCTGGTACATCCAGACACTTGTCAGCAACCTCACAGATTGGAACAGGGAGGAATATCTCAAGTGCGGAACTGTCGAACATTCCGAATTGATGATCATATGTTTGCAAGGAACACAGTAACAATCAGAACCCAAAGTGGGTGACAGCCAAAGTGATAAAAATCACGGGACCCGTTTCATATCAGGTCAAGACAAGTCAGGGATTGGTTTGGAGACGACATGTCGACCAGTTGAGATTCGATTACTCACGAGACGGAACCAGTTTGGGAGATAACTCCCCTACTAGCAGTAACCTGTCCACAGAAGCCTCCGGAGATATCTCTGTTGAGTGGCCTTATTGTTGTGTCGGCACTAATGAAGAAACCGAAGTGCCCCAAAACCTAACTGTATCTGTTCCACCAGGAGGTAAGCCTCTACATCAATCATCTCGCCAAAGAAACCATGTTGATCGTTACAGAATCATCGTTACGGAATCATAAACATTGGACAATGAGTTACCTTTAATTCTATTAATAATTATAATTTTATTAATGGGTATATAAAATAAGTTGTTTGATTTGAGGTTTCTTTAGTTATTGATTTTGAGTCTTGTTGTATTTTGGTTGTAACAATTATCGTTTGAAAGTCGAGTTATAACAAGTACAATGTACATGTTGTACATGTACAGCATTCCATGTTCCTTGTAGAGTGCATGTTCATGTACATGTATGGTTGAAAAGTACATGTACTGTACATGTACTGCTAAGTGGGCTAAAGTTTTAAACCTATAACTATTAATATAAAAACTACATGTACATGAACGTACACACATACATAGTATATTGGGTATATTTCAACTGCATAATTATAAGTTTCAGAATTTTAAATTTCATTGCTGAAAATTTTCGGTTAATTAGCTGCATTCAAAATTGAATTAATAAACTACACATGCTGGACACGCCCTCACAACCATGTGGAGAATAATGAAGTAAAGAAGACCTTTTGTTGTTTTGCCCACCCACCCATTTTAGCTGAAGATATCTGGCTTCTATTAGTTAAATAACCCTTACTCAGGTACATGTATGAAGCAATGTTTTTCCCCTTTTTTAACCAAGTGCTTGTGCTCAGATTTTTTTGTATCATATGCATGAAATTTTCATGCTTCTTAATTTCAGATAAGAGTCAGCCATCCGAAAATTTCCATCAATCAAAAATAACCTGATATACATGTACATGTACGTTATATACGGTATCCAAATTTTGCTATATACCATAGATCAAAGAAATGATGGTTTAACAGACAGAAGACATACTGTACATGTATGCCCAAGACTATACCCATACCCAGTCCACCAAGTATACTGAACTTGAAGAACCTTTCTATAAACATGAGGAACAGTATTTGAGAGCCATGAAATCCATCAATATGCATTAGGTAGTCAGTCATTCTACTATGGTTATTTGCAATATTATTAAACACAAATTTTCCGGAAAAATTCATGGTCAGCTACATGTATAATTATGTAGTTCACAAACACATGTAAATGTACGTGTATAATGAGTTGTATATGTACTGTACATACATATATAAAGTACATGTATATTATAGTTTCACATTTGTGTTTACCAGTTAGATGAAAAACAGATAAAAATCCCATTCCGAATTTTCCAATTTTTAAGGAATCATGTTGCTTCACACTGTCCTCTATTTTCCCGAAACTGTTCCAATCTTCATCACTAAAGATACCATTATTCCAGGCATATAATGCAGGGCCTTGAAACTTGGCGAGGTTTTCATGAATGAGGCCATCAGTCGGGTGGTGACTGGAATCAAGAATGAATTTAACCTCTGTTGCTTTGGCATCATCAGCATTTTGCACAAGTTCCTATATTTTAAAATGCAATGCACATAAACGTCATAAAGTACATAATGTGTACTGTATACGTGGTTCTAGCTAAAAGGAGAAAAAAGGCAGCCCACTTTTCTTCAGCCTACTTTTTATTCACATGTATATCGTACATATGTACATGTATGTAGTCTTACAAAACAACAAAATGTTTGATTTTACTTCGATATTATAATCACCCACCCCCATTTTAGTTTTAACCTAGCTAAAACTTTGTACAATATGCAGTATCTGGCATACAACTAGGGCCAGAACGAATGTCCTTTTTCAACATTTGAATGTTTGGTAGAAAGCACAAACAAACATTTGATTGATTTTAGGTAAACAAAAATTAGAAAGCATGGAATATTAATTGTAAATGTAAGTTGTAAACTAGGCAAATACTAATCTTAGAGCTTTATGCTATATTCAACGTTTCCTCTAAGGCTTATTGGCACACAAATGGCCCTTATAAACCTAATTTGGAGCAGAAATGTTACTGGTTTCATCTTAAAAAGATATACCTGAAGGTTTGAATGTTAAACTATACCAAACGAACATTCCAATGCTCTAACGAATGTTCAAATTTTCCAACAGTTGTTCAGGCCCTACATACAACATACATTTATAGTACACATACAATACTAAAGTACATGCACATGTATCCGCAGAGATGAATATTTCAATGAAGCCAGGTCATGTCATGTCCATGTGTTTTAGTCAGGTAAAATAATCAAGTGCTTTAAAATGTATCTTCATCACTTTTTTTACATAAAATAAAATACATGTACAATATCCTTTGCATTAAGGGTCTACTCAATATCACAAAAAATAAATTTCTGTGCTCACAAGCTGTTGCCTCCATTTTTAAGTGAACCCTAGCTGTAGAATGTGAACTCAAATGTAAATGTACATGTACAGTACATAACATGTACAATGTATGTACGCATACAGTACATGTATATATATACATGTACTTTTAGTGTCTATTATACACATGCACTCAAAAAAAGTACATGTGTGTACATGTACATATATGTAACTAACTTTCAAAATTTGTGCTCCATCATGATATTTATGCAATGTTTGGGTAATGTGTTTGACAACAGATGGTAGTTCCAGCTGAATACGTCGTTTTCCTGTATGTACATGTGAGAGGCAAGGAAGACATTATAAAATATGGTTACTATAAACACAAATATTGAATAAAATGGATATTTTTACTGTGTCTGTTTTTGAGGGCCATAAAAAAAGCACAAAATTAAATTATAACTTTTACCCATACGTACTGTACGTGCGTGTAGTTAGAATCGTACATGCTCTGATAAAAAAATTACGGCACGTAATAAGCAAAAATCTTATCACAAAAAAAAAATGTCCAATACATGTACATGTTGAATGGTATCGATAGTTCATAAAACAAAACTAATTCTAATACACATGTACATATTTTGGAATAAAATACAATGTACACTGTAAGCAAAATGAATTTCTTGTTACAGTATAATGTATCACTATACAGGTCTTCTATATCATACGTACATGTACATGTACAGTACATGGACTAATGCATGTCATCACTAATTTTTTCTAAATAAAATCAGTGACAACTACAGTACGACATGTACAGTAGTACTGTGAGATTTGTGATCCATATCTCTTTTGTAAATTTGTTTAAAATTAAAAAAAAAAATTGCTATTTAATTTATAGGCAATGTTCTTTACTAGAATTTATTGAAAAAGAGGGTGCTAATTAGTACATGTAGCTCCAATAACATGAACTGATAGCATGAATTACTGTATACTATTCATGTACATGTACATGTATAATGGAAAAACAAATTTAGGTCCTTATTCCAAAAATTTTTTATACATGTAGGTACAGTAATTTTTTATTCCACCATGTAAGAAACAGATGAATGCTCTTTCCCAAAATGTTAGTGCATGTTGTGAATTTTTTAGGGTACCACAATTTCCCAATTTACATAAAACAGGGGGTACACATATCATTTAAGGTACATGTACGTACATTACATCAACGATGGGGAAAGGGGGAGGCTGCACCCCTCTATACAAAGCTCGTGAGAACCCTGTTTCTACGCATTATTGGAAAATAATAACATATCATACATTGTGCATGTAAATATTTATAACCTTCTGTTTGAAGTTCACTTCCATTAAAGATGATTTTACCCTCGGCCTTTATTCGCATCACTTTTAGCTCAGCTAACCGGGAACCACGATTTTCTTTGATTTCGCTGAGTACAGAGGACATTTTATCCTTGTGTACGTAGCACTCGACCACAATCGAATTTCCCTCGTGTATCACCATCACCTTCATGTCTCTTCGCTTCTTCTTAACAGTGCTCTTAAACAAGTCCTCCAAGTCCTTCAAACTATGATCGTTCCCTTTCCAATCCAATACAAAAGTGATCGATTCATATTTCGATACATGTGAGTTCAAATCGTTCATCAACATTTGTCCATACGTGTGCTCCAGCATCATTGTTGTCATAAACAAATCAACTGCCTTTTTATATTCATCAAGTGGAGTCGTGCTGAGGTCAAATAAGTCATAAATGCATTCCAAGTGATCAATTTCAATCACTGATAATTCGGGACGAATGACTTTTTCAATCACATCACCATGAGATGAACAAAAAGCAAGATCATTGCCAAATTCTGGAAAAGAGTAGCTTAATTTTCGTTTAAAACTGTCTATTTTTTCATCCTTTTCTTGCAGCAATTCGAGAGTTTTTTCACAGAGGTTGCCTAACTTGGTCCTCATACGAAGAAATTCTTTTTTGTAGCGCTTATCAACGACCACTTCTAAAAAATCATAAAAGCATCAGAGAAATTAAAGTACAATGTATACAAATGTATCAATAACCCATTTATTAAAAAAAATTATTTTATACAACCTTTTACATGTGTATATATGCATGTACAGTATTAATACAGCATACATGTATGAAGAATAAAACCACATGTATACATGTACATGCACTCAACCACATGCACTTACCACAGGCTAAGTACCCTACCCCACCTTTTTATGTACACGTACATATACATGTCCAGTAATGCCACGACGGGCAACTTAATATCTGGGACCTTCCCAAAATGGCCGAAATTAAGAGCAATTTTGAACCATCTGTTTAGCTTACTGCAACGTTTTTTTTTTAAACAAAACGATCTAACTCGAATGAAGATAAATGCACTTCGAGCTATTTTCCAATTTTTTTCCCGTCCTCTAATGAAGCTAAAATTCTATATAATTATGAGTTATAGTTGACCTTCTCTACATTCTATCAGCTGCAGCAAACCATTATTTTTGGTAAGAAGATATACACGTATGTACATGTACAAAAAAAGATCGTTTTTGAGCTGGTTTTGACAGATCCTGACACAAATGTTTCAAGCTACAGCTCTTTTATCCAGCAGTATTAACTTTGCCACAGCTGATAGTTTCTGTAAACATCTGTGTAAAGTCCATTTGTCCTGCAAATACCACTTAATAACTGACTGGAGAAAATCCATTTGTCCTGTTAATACCACTTAATACTGACTGGAGAAAGTCCATTTGTCCTGTTAATACCACTTAATATTGTCCGGAGAAAAGTTGGAAACTTCGTTGCAGTTGAATACTCAAGAGAACGATCGGTTACACGTATCTTTTCCTTATCTTAATACATTGCTAATTTGTACACATGGATCAAAAACGTGGGCACAGTTGTAGCTCTTAATTGGAAGAGATGTTACTGATAAGCTGTTCAACAGACCATGACTGCTTGTCCCAGGTATTAAGTGGTCTGTGACAATTTATCTCAACTGAATCCCATTTGACCCAAGTGCTATCCACATGTACATGTACATAACATATACACATACATGTACATGTACATGTACATATGTGTAGACTATGGGATTTTCTAAGATATTCATTCTGGACATACCTGCTTTTACATAAATTTGCAGTATGTACCTGCTTTTATGAATTTACAGTACAGTATAACGTGGCACATGTACTGATTAAAGGCTGCATTACAATATTAACGTCTGCGTTGCGTTCGGACCGGAAGTCCATGCAAAACGATACGCTGATGCTGGAATAGAAATTTTTTCTATTCCAGCGTCAACGTAACGTTCGTACTCTTCAACATTGACTTCCGGTTGCAGCCGTTATATTGTAATACAGCCTTTATTCGTATACCTTTGCTTAATGCAGGAACGGCAGGAAGGCCTTCTTTACCTGAAGAAAACAAAAAATGTCATTCTTGTCAAAATTAATTATTTTAGATTTCAAAATAGCCTTGTGGCACCTAACAACTCAGGGATTATTAAAAATTCTCAAGTTACTACATGTACTTCATAACTCACGATATTTTAAAAGCAATGATTCTCCGATTCGTTTTGTTAGGTCACACTGTTTCAGAGCAGTTGCGAAAATCTTCAAATGATACACATTTGCTTGAATAGCAGATTCCAGTAGAGTAAAAAACACCTCCACTTCATTATCTTCTGCTGTAGCTTCCAATTCCTTTATTTGGTCTTCAGTGAAAGCATCCTCCTGGACCATGTATTTGGCTATTCTTTCCAAATCGCTCTTTGACTTGATTTCTCTGTATATTTCGTTGTAGCATTCGCTGACTATCAAAACTTCCTTGCTAATCTCTTGAGGTTTTTTACCTAATAATAATAAAATGAAAGCACTAAAGTGCTAAACCCTCGCGGTCATGTATATATACACATTTGACAACACAGTTTTTTACACACCAGTAGATGTTATAGTTTGCAGTCAAGCATGCACATACACACATCATTGACGAAGACTACACACTTTACAGTAAAATACAGCATACACTATAGCTTCTTCTAGAAGTAAGGATTCTTCACACTTAAACAACCAACAGAACTAAGGAAAACTTACAAATATGAAGTAAACTTGTAGAGCAAATCATGCAGTTTCATTAGACAGACACCAGCATTTTCACACTAACAAAACTCACGATCACTAGTCATCACAAGATAAAAGAGAATTCAAGTCTTCACCACATGTTTTAGAAATTCTAGGGCCATACCAGAGCCAGTCTAGATGCCATCCAAGGCATTCTCAGAACGATCAAGCCAAGCATTGAGACAGGCCATGATGAAAATTGTAAGCAGACTAGGCGTGAAAAAAGATGGCGACCAGCAAAATATCGATCAAATACTCAAAAATCTTCGTATTAACCTTGGCCATGTTTTGAAAAATCCCTTGAATTGTGGAATTATCAATATCAAGCACCTTCAATGGAGTGTCCGTGAAGTTCTACTATCAAGTATCCACAGAGATTACGTGGTAACACACAGACACACAAACCGACTACTATAACCCTCCGCCCACGCTCGGGTTAATAATTATATCAATTTAAGATTAATTTATAATACATGCATAATACATGCATGTACATGTATACAGAATAATTATTACACACTAATTATTATGCAAGAGTGCTGCCAGGCAGTCAGGCACCCAATGAAAAATCAACTTGGTATAATGAGCAATACATACATGCATATATAGATCCCCTTGGCCAAATCAGGTGTTAAAAAAAACACCATTTTGTAGGGCAAAATCCATACTCAACAGTAGAAAATTAAGACAAAAGCAAGTTTTACTCACAAACAACACAATTTTGCGCACAATGCAGCCTGCAAGCATAATAAAAATTCATAATACAGCCATTGGGTTACCTTAAAGTTTGCAAAGATACTCTACTTCGAAGAATTTTAGCAAAAAGAAGGCTATCTCCACCTCCACAATACAATTTTGCCCTATAAAATGGCAAACAATTTTACAGGAAAAATTTTTTTTATCACTGCCACGCCTACATACGGTATTGTTTTAATTGAACACCTATTTGGCCAAGGGGGTCTATACATCTATCATACATGTACGATACTACATGTATTGTAAAATACATGGGAAATTTTCATGTAAATTAATTTCAAGATTAAAATTTTCAGGTTTAAGAATTTTTGTACATGTAATTGCACATGTGCAAAACACATACACATTAAAATTTTCGTGTGCTTTAATTTTGTTGTCTGTCTCCCAATTACGATTCTACGGCACTATACATCTGTAGCATAGTTTAGACAAATCGAGTGGAGCTTGTATACATGTAGCCTGATGTAGGTAAAGTTTGCTTCAAGCTACATTTAACCTTAAATTATTGGTACTACATGCATGTACAGTATGTCTACCATCTTGCAACTACACTGTACATAGAATAGGAAATTCTATGGGGATTTTGAAAATTAAGTCCGAATATTTTCTGCACATTGGTGACACACAAGACAACGGCTAGGGGATATACATGTAAAACATGTCTCCCATACATCCACGAAATCCTTTAATTAAAATTTCAAAAAATATATTTTTAAAGTGCCAGTGCTTTTTTTTTTTTATTTCAACCATCTCAGATCATGCTGGGCAGAACACTGGTAACCAAAGTGAAGCGTAAGTACATGTATCTGTCAAACTAGGGTGCTTATTGCTCAAATTCAAAGGTAACTTACTAGCTTTACAATATTATAATAATTTAACATTACAATAATCTTATAATAATTATAATATTATATATTCTTTACAGGTCTATAACTTTATTTACATTTTAAATTATAAACAGTTTCAAAACCTTACAATACAATGACACAACCAACAAAAGGGCAGGCAAAGAGTAGGTTTTTTTAATATTACTGAGTACAGATATTGGTGTGGGGTGTGTTCTGACGCATAACATAACAAACATCACGTAACAAACATCAAACAAACATCTTAAAATCCAATCATATTGTGTACTGAGTTCTAACATCCATGGTATAGTGAAGACATACTATTACCCACCCAAACTGACAAATAGCCTTCCTCTGTTTCTATCACTTGCCCTCAATACTGCTGAGAGCTGAACATACAATCCACCAGACTTTCACTACACAGTACAAGGATCTGGGTACACAGGAGTATGTACTAACCTATACAAATGGTACAACCACATCTGTGACTAGCTGCAATTGACTCCGAAACTGGGAGCCCATTATTCAGATTTTTTACCGCTGCACTTAACTCTCTCCAAGATCTAGGAGTGTTTAATGATTTAAACCAGACATCCAAAATACTCCTAAGACACGCTGCACAGCTGATTGGATTGTCAGTCTTCACCTCGTTCACTTCAGCTCTTCCGATTTTCAAATTTGTAGCGAGATCCTCCCATTCTGAGGCGACATCTCTTAAAGCACTCAACACATCAGAAAAGTGTTTATCACCTGAAGATAAAAATTAAATCTATACAAGGCTATTAAATCTTTCTGTAAACTTACTGTGCAAGGTATGAGAAGAAACTGGGAAAGACATCACCGCCATGTTTGAGGCCATTTTAATTTGTAGGCGTGGCACTCTAGAAACAACCGCGCGCACGTGTGCGTGTGTGTGTATGTATGCATGAATCCATGGTGTATGCCATTGCCATCAGCCAGTTTTCTTTTGATGTGGTCACAAAATTATATTATAGTAGTAATGTTTTGATTATAATCAGGCTAAAACCCTGTGTTGTACTTGTTAGAAAAGTTAAGAATATCAAGAACTTGAACTGTTTTGGTTTATCTGACATATCTAGAACTGATGTATGTGGACTAATGAGCCCCACCAATTTTGCCTACTTTAGTCATGTACTTCGATATTCTTTCAAACTACGTGTATGCTTAGTCATAATGATGCTGATAAAAATACCTTGTTTTACAAAATGATCAATATATCTCAGCCTGACTTTGTGTAAAATGCTCCACATGCTGGAATGATATGCATTACAACCCGTGTGGTCATATAATCTTTAAACGACTCAGCATACATGTTTAGTGAGCTGTTAATGCTATTTGTTAGATGAAATGTATTAACAACGAAGGTTTTGCTTCATAAATTATTATATTAACTTCATAAAATTAAAGTTCATTTTTTGATAGGCAATCATGCAGCTTGTAAGGAATATGTACCTGTAGTATCAATTATTGTTGCTATTAGGGTCTTGGAATCAATTAAAATCAACACATGATTGCTGTATTTGTAGCAATAAGTCAGACATTTTGTTATTTACAATTCTTTTGGCTAGTTAAATCACTTCATTAAAGGTGTATCCATTAGTGTGATCATCATTACTGAGCCACTGACACCACTGTGTCATCAACCCGTACGCTAATGATACCAAATAATGATGTCAGTGATTCATCTTTACTAGAAACACAACATAAAAATTCAAATAAAAAGATGCAGTATACCAACTTTGAATGAGAAGGCAGTAAAACCAAAATAATACTATTTATAAACAAATTAATAAAATACAAATGCATAATAAAAAATAATGGAACAAGCAAAATAAAGAAAACAATTCTTAGTGTAAGCGACAGTTCCGTCCACCATCATCATCAAATTCATAATTATTGGACGGATGTCTATTCCCCATGTTATATCGAGGTGGTCTGGCTGGTTGTTCCTCATAATTTACACTCTTAAACGACTCCCAGAAATACAGCGTCTCCATCATGGCTGCTAGCTCATCCATACTCGTACTTGATGTGATCTTGTCCGTCCCTTTCTCTGCATTAAACTCACTGGATGCGGTTTCTTCAAAGAACTCCTTAATCTCTGTCTTCTTAACTGAGCCACTCAAGATATCCTCTTCTGACCATGGGCGTGGCACAAATATGGTGGCCGAAAACCCGGGATAAGGGTTACAGAAATTAACAAATAGTTTAAGTTTAGTTGGTAATGGTAATTCATTGATTCGGCCATATGTTCTCTTGCCCATAGCCTGCCTTATTGAACGTCGACACATGCTCTTCAAATCACAGCTCTGGATTTCCAAATAGTCAATGATTGGTGTGTGATTCTTTAAAATGGCTATGTTAATTGGCAGTTTACCCTCTCTATTGGCGATACCCACATCTGCCCCCTGCTGAATACAGAGCTGCATCATTGGGAGATTGCCAATTGAAGCACACTCGTGGAGTACAGTCCAGCCATATTTGTCCTGTATGTTGGGGTTGGCACCATGCTGTAATAGTATCAGAGCCTTGTGGAGAATACTGTTCGGCTTAACACCTGTACAATATGAAATGCCAATGAGATTTAAAAGGGGTGGGGCTAATTAATTAACCATTAATAAAATTTATTATTCAACATACTAAAGAATGTAACCATGCATTCAGCTAACATTTAACTGCTATAGTGACTTTACAATGCAACTGCTCATCCTTTACAATAGCTATAAATACTCGATAACACATAAGCAAATTCCTCTGTACATGAGAACACTGATAAATCAGCATAGTGTATAATGTACATACAGTAGAACCTCTGCAAACAGCAACAGGACGCTTTGCAGTGGCTTAATGGTGTCTGCAATATAGAGGTTCCACTGTATATCTCAACATAGTCTATCCATCAATAGTGAAGCTACACGGGTGACTTTAGTATGTAATAAGGACTATTATGTACTTACTCGATTGGTCGTACTCCTTGTAGTCGGTTTTACACTCGTTCAGTAGATGAAATAACGGTGTCCTATTGCTGGCGTCTAGTTTGTTCAACAGTCCCGAATTGGCCTTGACAAGGGCCACTACCTCCTCCACCGTGTTTGTAGAGTTGTTGTAGCCGATCAAGCCGTCGATCAAGTCGTTTCCGTAGTTATGATACATGATAATGCCGTTCCACAGTTGATGAGCACTTTCTCGTAGTTCACTACCTCGTAGTTAACTGCTTTAAAATAGCTTCCAGCATCACAGCACAGTCATCGTTTGGATGACTAAGCAAGTAAATGAGTCAACACAAAGTCATCATTGCATCCACCATGACCACACCCATTTATCAAGAGCCACGCCCACCAGTTCTCTCTTTTCCGTGCATGTTTCGTCCTCTTTGGCAAGTAGCTTGTAAGCATGGTGAGTGGTTGTGATATAGAGCTGTTTTAATCGCAATGGTGGATGATTTTTTTCGTTTGTTGAATAACTGCAACTCACCAGTGTTTGCTTTATTTCCTATCTAGGGTATCGATATAGACCATAGGTATAAGAGAAAGGTGCACAGACGTCAGCCCAAGTCCAACGATGTCTACCTCAGGTTGTTGGTCAAAGTAAGTTAACAATACAGTACTAGTTTAATGGTTCAACTGTATGGATTACTGTCTAGGTTATAGTCTAGTATTATTGCCATTAACTCGTGTTATGTATGTTAGTGTTATGATATTTTAACCCCTCCCTCTCATTAGTTATACAGGTTCTTGGCCAGACGTACTAAAGCACCATTCA
>JAYJLX010076144.1:0-25379 GCA_036873525.1 Chalinula nematifera
TAAGCTTTGAAACTGTTCTCTGGCTCGGCAATGAGCGGATCCTCGCCCCCCGCAAGGCACCGCAGCAACCCCCTTGCAAGCATGGAATTGACAGAGTATTGCTGCGGGGCAATGTAATCCTCGCACAAACCTTTGTCGCGGACCGCTCCGACCACGCCCAGCCATGACAACCATTTGGCGCGGTTTGCGCCAGGATCGCTGGCTTCCTGATAAGCCGAGATCCCCCCGCCTTGGTAACTTGCCCAATTTGAGCCATGATCACCCATAACCAGCAACACGCCGTCAGGGTCATGCTCGTCGATAAACGAAACCACCCGGTCTATGCCTTCGGCAGCGACCATGCTGGAGCGAGCATAGCCTGGAATGAATATCTTAGAGAGTTCCGGCGTAGCCTGATCCAGACGTTCATGGTGTCCTGGAGCAAAGGAATAGAACAGGAAAAACTGCGGTCTGTCATTTTCCAAAGCAGTGGAGAGAAAATCGATAACCCATCTGAAGAAATACTCTTGCTGCAGCGGGTCGCGGTAATGTTTGTTCCTGATATTCTTCGCCTCCTCATCAAAAGCGAAAAAAATCCGGCAGTAGCCGAACAAAAACCAGGCTGGATAGTAACGGACGCAGAGATCGTCATCATCCAGACGAAAGCGCAGGAAATTGTCCACATATGGCCCTTCGTTGATACCCAAGTATTTATCTGTGAACATGAGGCTGATGTCGTAGCCGTTCGCCTTGAGTATCTGAAGCAGCGGTGCAGGTGTAAAGCCGTTAGCCATCCTCTGCCGACCGCCTTCTAGGCTGTCACCATGGTCAAGATTGAAGAAATAATCCCGGTCCAGACCGACAAACGTGTTGATGGAAGACGAAGTCTCACCCCAGTCGCTGTAGTGGTTTTTCATCATCCGGAATCCGTTCCGCTCTAGTGCTTCCAAATAGGGAGGCGGCTCCGGAATACCCAAGATTTCCCGGGTAAGCGAAGCCGGATGCATGCCGTCGAAGAACATCACATAGATGTTGGGCTTATCCTTCATCTCAAGCAGGCGGACGTTCGCCGAGGCTGTCAGACCTTCGCCTGCTGAAGTCTTGGTTATCACCCGCTCAAAATCCTCTGTCCTCGGCGCTTGGAGCGCTTGCACCGCTGAAATCGAGAACAGCAACCCTGTGCAGGCAAAAGCCAAACGCCGAAACGGCAGCGAAACTTGAATCGATGCGAAAAAAAAGTATCCCAGCGCGAATGCTGCAGCCAAAGCGACTGCCTGAGACACCCAGTCAGGCATGTACGCCTGCAGATCGGTTGCGGGCAGGTAGATGCAAATCATGTTGACGATGGCAACTATGGAGGCAGCGATGGTGCCCAGCCAAGTGCGAAGCCTGGCAAACAACGAAATCAGATAAATTTCCGCAGCGACCACGGCGATGATCAACAGGCTGATGGATGCAATATCAGAGGAGGAAAACTGCCGTGGTCCACCCGAGTAGGTGATGAGCCACCAATAGAAGCTCAGAAAGAAAAGAGCGAGCCCCACGCCGAGCCGCGGGCTAGGATTCCAGAGGCCAGACATGTTCATTAATGCCTGCCAATAACACGACGGCAACCGCTGCTGCCAGAGAAACAGAAACACGCCATCTTTTTTGAATTTTATGTTTCTGCGCCTTGCCAAGTCTGGGTTGCGGGGGCTGAGAATACTGCTGAATTCCAAAATCGTCGTTGTTTCATAAAAATCGAAAAAAACCTCTTCAAGACCGCTATTACTGCTTTTCCCTGCCCAAGGGCAATATAATTTTTCTCGCATGTCCAAATCAACGGGGGGACAGTCGTAGCTAAGCCGCTGCGAATCAACGACATGATCGAGGCGCGCCAAGTCCGCCTCATCGGCGAGGACGGCGCCCAGTTGGGTGTGCTTCGCTTAGGGGAAGCCTTAGAGCTTGCTGGCAAGAAGCAGCTGGATCTAGTGGAAGTCGCCGCCAACAGCGAGCCGGCGGTTTGCAAGCTGATGGACTACGGCCGGCACAGCTACAAAGAGAAGAAGAAAAGAACCGAGGCACGCAGCAAGCAGCGCGCCATGATGACCAAGATGGTCAAATTCCGCCCCAACACCTTCAAAGGCGATTACCAAGTCAAGAGTGAGCGGATCCGCCGTTTCCTCAACGCCGGCGACAAAGTCAAAGTAGTGATGCAGTTCCGCGGCAGGGAAATTATTCACGCCCAGCACGGCGTTGACATGTTCGACAAACTAGCCGAGGAGCTGACGGACTGCAGCACGGTTGACGCCAAGCCCACCTCGGAAGGGCGCTTCCTCAACATGGTGCTAGCGCCGCTGCCAGCCAGAATGCGCAAGCAAAAAGAACAGCCCAACGGCACAGCAGACAGCGAAAACCCGGCAGAGAAATCGAACTGAGCCTCGCTTGGCGTTTGTCCTGCGCCAGTCGCATTTGCTACAATCCCCCCTCCCGTCGCCACCCTATTTCGGCGATTATTTCCTGGATTGTTAGAGAAGCCAACCTTAGTTTCGAGCATGCCTAAGATGAAGACCAACCGCGCCGCGGCGAAGCGCTTTCGCGCCAACGCCAAAGGAGCGCTGCGCCACGGACGCACCAACAAACGCCATTTGCTCACCCACAAATCAGCGAGGCGAAGAAGGCAGTTGCGCGGAACGCGGGAGCTTGGCCGCCAAGACATGAATGGCGCCAAGGGTTTGCTCCCCTATTCGGGCTAGAAAATGCCTCGCGCCAACTACAGCGTGGCCTCGCGCCGGCGGCACAAGAAGGTTATGAAACTGGCCAAGGGCTACCGCGGTCGCCGCAGCAACGTCTATCGGGTCGCCAAGCAGGCGGTGATGAAGGCAGGCCAGTACGCCTATCGCGACCGGCGCACCCGCAAGCGGCAGATGCGCTCACTGTGGATCACCCGTGTCAACGCAGCGGCGCGAACCTGCGGACTGACCTACCGCAGCCTGATCCATGGTCTGACCAAGGCCGACATTCAAGTCGACCGCCGCATCCTCGCAGACTTGGCGGTCCACAATCCCGCCGGTTTCGCCAAAATCGCAGACAGCGCGAAACAAGCACTGGCATCAGGCTAGCGGCCTAGCCATGGCTGTCGACGAGCAGGACCTGCTGGAGGCTGCCCGCAAAGACTTATCTTCCTGCAAAGACGCTGCGGGGCTCGATCAGGTCAAGTCCGCTTACCTGGGAAAGCAAGGGAAAATAGGTGGCCTGCTGCGCACGATCAGCAGCCTGCCGCCGGAGCAACGCAAACAGGCTGGCGCTGATCTGAACCGGCTGCGCGGTCGGTTTTCCGAGCTGCTGGAGGAGCGGAAGCAGGAAATTGCCGATCAGCTCATCGAAGGACAGCTTGCAAGCGGCGCGATCGATGTGACGATGCCAGGACACGGTCATGCAGCGGGTAGCAAGCATCCGATCACCTTGGTGAGCGAGCGGGCATGCGATATTTTCGGCTCAATGGGCTTCGCAGTCGCCGACGGCCCTGAGATAGAGGACGACTTCCACAACTTCGAGGCCCTGAACCATCCCCACGACCATCCGGCGCGCTCGATGCACGACACCTTCTACTTCCCGGACGGCCGCCTACTTCGGACCCACACTTCGCCGGTGCAGATCCGCCACATGCTCGAGCATGAGCCGCCGCTGCGGGTGGTCGCTCCAGGACGCGTCTACCGGGTCGACAATGACGCGACCCACTCACCGATGTTCCATCAAATCGAAGGGCTGTGGGTCGATGATCAAGTGCGCTTCTCTGATCTGAAGGGAGTGCTGCTCGAATTCTTGCGCGCCTTCTTCGAGGACAGCCAGCTGAGCATCCGCTTCCGCCCCTCCTACTTTCCATTCACCGAGCCTTCAGCGGAAGTCGACATGCGCCGCAGCGGCGGCGATTGGCTTGAAATCGCCGGATGCGGCATGGTTCATCCCAATGTGCTTGCTGCAAGCAAGATTGATCCCGACGCCCATCAGGGCTTCGCCTTCGGCATGGGCATTGACCGGCTGGCGATGCTGCGCTACGGCATCGACGACATCCGCTCATTGTTCGAAAACGATCTGCGCTTCCTGCGCCAGTTCAGCTAGCCAGACACGCGCAATGCGCATTTCACTCAACTGGATCGAGAAATTCCTTCCCGGCATCCGCAGGCAAGCCGAGATGGCTGCGACACTCACCGACATCGGGCTGGAGGTGGAAAACGCGGTGGAAGCCGCCCCATCGCTTGCCGGAATCATCACCGGAAGAATCAGCGCCAGCCACAAGATTCCGAAGAGCGGGCTTTTCAAATGCGCCGTTGACATCGGCGCCGCCGTTGATGTCCAGGTCATCTGCGCGGCACCCAACGCGCGGCGCGGAGTGCGCGCGCCAATCGCCTTGGCTGGCACTTCTTTGCCCAACGGCGTCCTGGTTGAGACGCGCGAAATCGCCGGAGTGCGCTCTGAGGGCATGCTCTGCTCGGCCACGGAACTAGGTCTAGGCGACGATAGCGACCAGCTGTTCGAGCTCGGCCGCAGCTCCAAGCCTGGCAGCAAATTGGCCGAGCTTGTCGAAACGGATGACGAAGTGCTCGAGCTGGGCATCACTCCGAACCGCGGCGACTGCCTGAGCATGCTGGGCGTCGCCCGCGAGCTCGCCGCGAAACTTGAGCTGCGCCTGAAGCAGCCGGCGACGCCGCGGCTCAAAGCCAAGCTGCCTAAATTCGCGGCGAACATCGATGACGGCGCCATCAAGGACTGCCCGAAATTCACCTGCCTGCCTTTAGCTGGCGTCAACGCGAGAGCGCCGACGCCGCCGCAAGTGCGCGAGCGGCTGCGGCGCTGCGGAGTACGGCCTATTTCGATAATCGTCGACATCACCAATTACGTGATGCTGGAGCTGGGCCAGCCACTCCATGCCTTCGACCGCGACAAGCTAAGCGGCGCCATCAACGTCCGGTTCGCGAGGCAAGGCGAAGAGCTGACCTTGATCGACCACACCGAGGCGAAACTAGACGACCACCTGCTGGCGATCTGCGACGACAACGGTCCCGTTGCGCTTGCTGGAGTCATGGGGGGCCTTGACTCCAGCGTAACCGAGGGCACCACTAACGTGCTGCTTGAGGGAGCGCATTTTGTTCCAGCCATTGTCCGCGGCCGCACCCGCGAGCTGAACATTTCCTCAGAGGCGGCGTTTCGCTTCGAGCGCGGTGTCGATCCGAGCATGTGCGAGAAGGCGGTCCACACCGCCGCGAAAATGATCCTGCGCCACTGCGGCGGAACCGCTGGACCGATCACAGTCGCAGGTGCGGCACCCACTCCTGCAAAGCCAGTGTCGCTGCCGGACAACAAAATCTCGCGGCACACCGGCGTTGACATCACTGTCGCCGAATCACGCCGACGGCTGCGCCGCCTTGGCTTCACCGTCAGCAGGGAGAAAAAGAAGCTCGTCGCGAGCCCGCCGCCATGGCGCTTTGACATCGAGCACGCCGAGGATCTTGTTGAAGAGGTGGTCAGGCTTGGCGGCTACGCCAAGCTGCCGGCTACCATGCCGCTCCTCCGCGGCAGCTTCGTGCCATCCCCAGAGCGGCCGCTTGACGCCCGCAGCGCCCGCGAGCATCTGGTCACGGATGGCTATAGCGAAATCATCACCTACGCCTTTGTGCCTCCGGCTTGGGAGAGGGATTTCTACGCCAACGAAAATCCAATCGCGCTAAGCAATCCCCTCTCGCCTGAGCAAAGCGTGATGCGCTCGGGTCTTATTGGCGGCCTGATGGACCGCGCCATCCACAATGCCCACCACCGCCAGAGAACAGCGCGGCTGTTCGAGATTGGCCGCTGCTTTTCTGGATCCGGCGGGCCAGAAGAGCAGCCGGTGCGGATCGCTGCCTTGGCTTGGGGCGAGCGCGAAGGCGACCACGCCATGCCAGCGAAGCGCAACCATGATTTCTTTGATCTCGCTGGCAGTATCAGACGGCTGCTGCCGGGTGTCGAGCTGGCATTCAAGCCGCTTCGCGATCATCCTGCCTTGCATCCCGGCCGGGCGGCGACCATCGAGGCAGGCGGCGGCAAGATCGGCGTGATCGGCGAGATCCATCCGCGGCTGGCGACCTCAAGAACCCACGAGCTCAAACCCGCGCCGATGGTCTGCGAGCTGGATTTCGAATCGCTGCTTAGCCTGCCGCACGTCCGCAAGGCGAAGCAGATCTCGAAACTGCCCTTGATCAGAAGGGATCTTGCGCTGCTTGTCGCCGCAGATGTGCCCGCGAAACAGTTGATAGAATGCGCTCTTAGAAAGGAATCAGAAGAGCATATAGTTGAGGTGGCTATTTTCGACAGTTTCTCTGGAGGCAATCTTCCCGACGGCACCCGAAGCGTCGGCTTGCGGATCACCCTTCAAGGCTTCGAGAAGAATCTGGTTGAGCACGACATAAACAAGGCGATCGACGCCGTGACCGCGCGTCTTGAGGCGGGCTGCGGCGCCATTCTTCGCACATAGCCGCGAATGAATGAAAGCAAGAAAAGCACTTTGACGCGGCGGGATCTGGTCGAAGCGCTCCGCGGCGAGCTCGGCACCTCCTCTCTGGCGCAGGATCTGGTCAACACCTTCTTTTCCGAGACCAAACGCGCGCTGGTCGAGAAAGGACGCCTCAAGCTCCACAATTTCGGCTCCTTCGAGACCGTCAAGAAGAAAGCACGCAACGGACGCAACCCGCACAACGGGGAGCAGATGAAGATATCAGCCCGCAGAGTGGTCAGGTTCAAGCCGTCAACCAAGCTTTGCGAGGTGGTCAGACATGCCGGCAAATTCAATGACTAGAGCGAAGCAGCATCAAGGAGTAGGTTTATGAGCAAAAAGGGATTCCCGCCACTGCCCGAGGGCTCGCGCTACTTCTCCGCAGGCGAGGTCTGCGAGTTGTGCGACCTTGAGCACCACACTTTGCGCTATTGGACCAAGATATACGAGAAGACCGTCTCGCCAGAGCGACGGAAGAACCGCTGCTATTATTCGCGCACGGACGTTCTTATCCTCCGCCAGATCAAGGATCTCCACGATCAAGGCCTGACCAATGCCGCAATCCTCAAGAAGCTGCAGAAAAAAAGCGGCACTGAGGACAAGCCTGCCCTGCTGGAAAGCATCGTCGCGGGCAATAAAATCCGTGCGCAGTTGCAGCAAGTGATTCGGCTCCTCGAATGAAATGCCGGGCAGGAAGCAACTCAACGTTTGCTCGGGGCGTGGCGCAGTCTGGTAGCGCACCTGCATGGGGTGCAGGTGGTCGAAGGTTCGAATCCTTTCGCCCCGACCAGTTGTCACCTTGGCGAATGCGAATGTTTTCTGAGATCGCTTAGATGGCAGAGAAGCTGCGCATCCTCGTCAGCAACGATGACGGCTATGATGCACCGGGAATTTTGTCGCTCAAAAGAGCGCTGACCGACATCGCCGACGTCGAAGTGGTCGCGCCCATGGAAAACCAAAGCGGCGTCTCCTCGAAGATCTGCCTCGATGAATCGATCGCGGTCAACAAGATCGAGGCCAACGTCCATGCCGTTGCCGGCACGCCGGCGGACTGCGTCCAGCTGGCGCTGCAGCCGGACAACAAGTTCCAGCTGCCCTGGTGGCCGGATCTGACGGTCACGGGGATCAACAGCGGCGCCAACCTCGGCGAAGGCACTTTCTACTCGGGCACTGTAGCCGCGGCGCTGGAAAGCATCCTCGCCGGTGTCCCTGCGGTTGCCTTCTCGCTGGTCTGCATGCCGGTGGACAATTTCCCTCCCCGGCACTTCGACGATGCTGCGGATCTTGCCAAAGACATGGTGCAAAAGCTCGCATCATCGCTGCGCTCCAATCCCGGCACCCTGCTCAACGTCAATATTCCTGATCTGCCACGCGCCAATATCAAAGGGCCGCTGGTGTGCAAGCTCGGCCGCCGCTACCCGCACCGGCCAGTGCTTGAAGTCAGGCAGGCAACCGAGACGCAGCGAGAATTCTTCCTTGGCACCAACGACTACGAAGCCGACGGCAAAGGCGATGATTTCACAGCGGTGAAAAATCATCATGTCGCCGTCACTCCTTTACAATTCGACTTTACCGACACCAGCATCATGGAGCAGACCGAACAATGGCTGACGTGAAAAGCGATCTGGGCGGCAGTCGCTCGCTGGCAAGCAACCTCCGCAGGCTGGGGATTGCTGATGAGAATGTCCTTACCGCTTTTGGCAAAGTGCCGCGCGCCGAATTCCTTGCCAAGAGTTTCCGCAACCGCGCCCGAGACAACGATGCGCTGCCGATCGGCTATGGCCAGACCACATCCCAGCCCTACGTGATCGCAAGGATGCTCGAACTCGCGCTCGACGGCCGCGACAAACTGGGGCGCGTCCTTGAAATCGGCACTGGCTGCGGCTATCAGACCGCAATCCTCACCAGCCTGGCGGATGAGATCTATTCAATTGAGCGCGTCGGAATCCTGCTCAACGAGGCCCGCAACCGGCTCCATGACCTCGCCTATTCCTCGCCGCGGCTCGCGCACCGCGACGGCAGCAAAGGCCTGCCAGAGGCGGCGCCCTATGACGCGATCATAGTCTGCGCGGCGATGCGCAAGATATCCGATGAGCTGCTGGGCCAGCTCGCCTCCGGCGGCAAAATGGTGGTTCCAGAAAACAAAGGAGATCACGAAACCCTAACGGTCTACAGCAAGGACAGAGTCAGCGAGCACGAGAATGTGATGTTCGTGCCTCTGCTCGAAGGACTGGCATGAAAGAGGCAGGCTGGCTCTGGATCGTCATTCCAGCCGCATTGCTAACGCTTGCCGGCTGCGGTACGCCGGAAAAACCAAGCGCGCCCCCTGAGGTGGTGGAGATCCGGATCGGCGACGAGCCGCCGCCGGCGAATTCGCCAGTGAATCGGCCGAAGATCCATGTAGTCAAGTCCGGCGAGACTCTGGGCCAGATCGCGTTTTCCTACGGATTGGACTACACCGATCTGGCGCTGTGGAACAGTCTCTCCAATCCCAATCTGATCGAAGTGGGCCAGCGGCTCAAGCTCTCGCCGCCGAGCAAGCTCGCCAAGATCACTCTGGTGCAGAAAACCTCCCGCCAGAAGCCTACTGCCACCGGGCAAGAAGCGGGCAATATCGCTTCTGGACCAGCCCGGGTCACCCGCACCCAAGTCCGGGTCGAAAAAGGAGGCACAGCGATCTCCACAGGATTGGTGAGCAAGCCGCACGCACTCAAAATCGACTACAGCAAAGAAGCCTATGAGCAGCTGCTCAGCCAGGCGACAGGTGGCGCGCAAGAAGCGTCGCTGCGGGTCAGCGACGGCTCCGTGGACGCCGCTCTGCCAAGCAATGTGCGCAACTTCAACGGCATCAACTGGAGCTGGCCGGCCAGAGGCCGGGTGCTGCAGAGCTACAGCAACAGCAACCCAGGCATCGACATCGGCGGCCCCCGCGGCCAGCCGATCTACGCCGCCGCGGACGGCAAGGTGATCTACGCTGGCTCAGGCCTTCAAGGCTTCGGCCAGCTGGTGATAATCAAGCATGCTGGCGAGTACCTCAGCACCTACGCCCACAACGACCTGATAATCGTCGCCGAGGGCGAGCAGGTCAAGCGCGGCTCCAAGATCGCCGAGATGGGCGACAGCGGCGCGCAAAGGATCGCTGTTCACTTCGGCATCCGCCGCGGCGAAGAGACCTACAACCCCACCAAGTTCTTGCCGAAGACCCCTTAGCCGGACTGTTTTTTTTCAGGCGGCTTGCCTGGATTGAGAATGCCGTGGGGATCGAAGACGTTCTTGATCTGAAGCATCAACTCGCGGGTCGGCCCATCAAGCTGCAGATCCAGATACTCGCGCTTGGCGATGCCTACGCCGTGCTCGCCGGATATGGTCCCGCCTTTTGCAACGACGAACTCCATCACTTCAGTGACCGCGGCGTTCACCCTTCTGTTGACGTTGCTATCATCGGTGTCAAACAAGAAATTTATGTGCAGATTGCCTACCGCCGCATGGCCGAAATTCAAATTCTCGATTCGAGCGTTGGCGGCCGCTTTTCTTGCGGTCTCGATTAGGCCGGCAAGGTCGCCTACTGGAACCGCGACATCCTCGTTGACTTTGCC
Organism: Chalinula nematifera; assembly: GCA_036873525.1. NCBI lineage: Eukaryota > Metazoa > Porifera > Demospongiae > Haplosclerida > Chalinidae > Chalinula > Chalinula nematifera. Next base: position 10,084 of record JAYJLX010076144.1, read on the forward strand.
TGAGCCAACATCGCGAAGCTTCTGCGACAGCACACTGCGCAGTTTCCAAACTCCCTCGCCAGGCGACGCCGCGGTGATTTCGATCGCCGCTTCGCGCAATGCGGCCTCAGCGGCAGAGCGTTGCTCGGCAAGCTCTCCCTTGTTGTCACCATTTAGCTCGATGAGCAGCAATGCTCCAGCCTTAGGCATCTTTGCGTCTTTCTTGATCAAATCCAGGCAGCCTTGATCAAGAAACTCCACCGCCGCCGGCAGCAATGAAGTTCGCTGCAGCCGCTCGATCGCGGAAAAGGCGCTGCCGGCATCCGGATAAAAAGCACCGATCCCCGCACGCGAACCCGGTGCCGGCACCAGCTTCAAGACCGCCTCGGTGATGATCGCCAAAGTGCCCTCAGAGCCGATCAACAGACGACTCAGGTCATAGCCAGCGGAAGACTTCAGCGTCCGCGCCCCGGCTTTGATCACCCTGCCGTCGCCACAAACGGCGCGCAGCGCGAGCACGTTCTCGCGAACTCCTCCGTAGCGGGCGCCGCGCGGGCCCGCGGCGGCGGTGGCAAGATTGCCGCCGACTGAGCAGTAGGCGCGGCTTGAGGGATCCGGAGGCCAAAACAATCCATGGGGAGCAAGTACTGCGTCCAGTTCGCCGTTTAGCACGCCGGGCCCGACTGTGATCGTTCTTGTCGCCGCGTCCAGCGGGCCAATCTGGGCCATGAGCTCGGTCGACATCACAACTCCGCCTCGCTCCGCCAGACTTGCCCCGGTGGTCGCTGTGCCGCGTCCTCTTGCGCACAGCGGCACTTTCATCAGCGCGGCCGCCTTGACCAGCTCAACCACCTCGGCCTCGTTGGCCGGCCAGACAACCAGATTCGGCACATGGACCAAGCGGCTGTTGTCGCTCGCATAGGCGAGCCGCACCGCCATGCTGTCACTGATCTTGCCTTCGGGCACATTGGCGGCCAGCAACTGGCGCAGCTGCTCTATGCCAGTCATCGCCTTTTTCCCCGTCTCATCATCGTAATATTATGATTCCATCCGCGAATCTAAAACAGCGAGGCACTTGACATGAGCAAAGCAGCAACAACTTCCCAACCGATCGATAAGCTTCTCTTTGAGCGTTGGAGCCCGCGGGCTTTCAATCCACAACACCAACTCAGCGAAGAGCAGATGGTGTCGTTGGCGGAAGCGGCGCGCTGGGCGCCGTCATGCTACGGAGCCGAGCCGTGGAGCTTCATCTTCTGTCCCAGGCAAGAGCAAGAGGCATGGGACAAGGCGCTCGCCTGTCTGGCCGGTCCCAACCAAGCGTGGGCGAAAAACGCAAGCCTGCTGATCGCGGCTTTGGGACAGAAAAATTTCGAGCACAACGGCGAGCCGAACCGGCACTACCTGTACGACACCGGCGCCGCCGCGTTTTCGCTGGTCACGCAAAGCGAGGCGCTCGGCTTGCGCGCCCACCAGATGGGTGGATTCGACAAGGAGGCGGTGGTCTCATCCTTCGGTGTCCCCGAAGGCTGGGACGCGATAGCGATGATCGCCGTCGGCGAGCAGGCTTCCGCAGACACGCTGCCGGAAGGGAAGATGCGCGACAACGAAACGGACCCCCGCAAGCGCCAGCCGCTTGGCGCGAAATTCTTCAAGGGAGCTTGGGAAGCCAGTCTAGCCTGACTTGGGTTTAGTCTCAGCCAAAACGTGCGTACAAAGTCGACACCACCACCACGAAGGCGATCAAGCCGAAAACCATCCAGAAATAGTTCTCGTCCTCTCCTGCTTCTGAGTCTTGCTTCTCTGTGGCTTCCTCTGCCGCGGAGTCCGCTTGAGAATCGCCATCGGCGGCAGTGCTCTGCTTTACGCCAGAAGCCTCCGATTCAGACTTTGGCGCAGACGCTGCCTCTTCGCTTTTTTCGCTCGTTTCGCTCATCTAGGAGAAGAAATACCTCAAGCAGGATTATATGAATTATTGGCACTCAAACGTTGAAACGAAAGTGCGCCACATCGCCGTCTTGCATCAGGTAATTCTTGCCTTCAAGGCGCAGGCGGCCAGTGTCTCTGCAGCCGCTTTCACCGCCGTGATCCAAAAAATCCTCGGTGCTGACGATCTCGGCGCGGATGAATCCGCGCTGCATGTCACTGTGGATGATTCCTGCTGCGCCAGGGGCGGCGGTGCCGCGGCGAAACTGCCAGGCACGGGCCTCCTTCGGTCCGACGGTGAAGAAGGTCTCGAGATCAAGCAGTCTATAGGCGGACTGCGCGAGCCTGGCGACGCCGCTTTCCTGCCAACCCAGGGTGGAGAGCATCTCTTGGCGCTCAGCCGGCTCCAACTCGACTAGCTCGGCTTCGAGCCGCGCGCAGATTGCCAGAATTCCGGCGTCCTCCTCTTTTGCCAAACTGGCCACCGCGGCGTAGCTCTCGCTATCCTCAGGCCGCTCATCCTCACCCAAGTTCGCGCAGTAGAGCATCTTCTTGGCGGTGAGCAAATGCAAGTCAGAAAGTTGCTCCATCTTGTCAGCATCAAGCTTCTGCGCCCTGACGGTGATCCCGGAATCAAGGTCTTTTGCAACTTCGGCAAGCAATTTTCGCTTTGCCGCGCTCTCCTTGTCGCCGGAGCGCGCAAGCCTTGCGAGTCTGTCGCTCGCCTTCTCGATGGTTGCGAGGTCCGCCAGCGCAAGTTCGAGATCCACCGTCTTGGCGTCGGCCACCGGATCAATCCGGTTGGCGACGTGGACGATCTCATCGCTGTCGAAGCATCGAAGCACATGGATCAGGGCATTGACCTCGCGGATGTTCGCGAGGAATTTGTTGCCTAGGCCCTCGCCCTTTGACGCGCCGGCCACCAGGCCGGCGATGTCCACCAGACTCACGGTCGCCGGGATCCGCTTGGCGGAGCCCTCGAAATCAGCGAGCCGGTCAAGCCGGTCATCGAGCACCGGAACGACGCCGATGTTGGGCTCGATGGTGCAGAAGGGATAGTTCTCAGCGGCGATGGACGCCTCGGTCAGCGCATTGAAAAGACTCGACTTGCCGACATTCGGAAGTCCAATGATGCCGCAGCGAAGGCTCACCTGGAGACCTTGGGGCTGCCCTGTCCCATCAATCCCTCACTTGCTCCGGATTTGCTGGCGCCGTGAACTGAGCGCATCGCCGCATCCATGTCGCCCTGCTCGACTAAAGGCCAATTCGCGCAGACCGCATCGATGGCCGCGTCAATTGAATTCTTCTCTGAGGCAGTCGGCGGGCTTAGCACCCAATCGTCCACCGGAATTGGAACGCCGCCATCAGGCGCCAGCTCCGTCGGATGGCCGACGCCGATCCGCAAGCGCCAGAACAAATTGCCGCCGAGCCGGCTGATGATGTCGCGCAGACCGTTGTGGCCGCCATGGCCGCCGCCGAATTTGAAGCGCGCGCTGCCTGGCGGCAGATCGACGTCGTCATGGACAACCAGCAGAGCCGCCGGCGGGCAGTCGAAGTACTGGGCAAGCGGCACGACCGCGTCGCCACTGTGATTCATGAACGTGCCGGAGAGGGCCAGCCTGATTCCGGATGCACTTTTCGCGGAGACAAGCGGCAGTTTGGCGGTCGCCGTCATGCTCACCCCAGCCTGGGCGGCAAGCCGCTCAACGCACCATGCCCCAGCGTTGTGGCGTGTCTTTTCGTAGCGCTGCCCGGGATTGCCCAGTGCGCAGGCAAGCGCGACTGGCGCTGCCTCAGGCAATCCGGCAACAAGCATTCGAGCGGGCGGTTGTGGGAATCACAGTTGGATTTTAAGAATCATCGCCAGGCAAACAATAAAATCAGCCTCTGCCGTGTTTCCGCGCGCCCGATCAAGCGGACCGGAAAAGCGGGAATTCGCTGCGGCGGGGCCATAGCTCATCTGGTAGAGCGTCTGGTTTGCATCCAGAAGGTGAGGGGTTCGACTCCCCTTGGCTCCACCAAACCGCGCGCGATCGATACGGCAACCTAAAAAAACTGATGAGCGACCAACTGCTGCCCACCATCAGATCGCCCGCCGACCTGAAGGGAATGGATTTGCCGCAGCTGCGCCAGCTCGCCCGCGAGCTGCGCGACTACATCCTCGAGACGATAACCGAGGTGGGCGGCCATCTATCGAGCAACCTCGGCACAATCGAGCTCAGCGTCGCGCTCCATCACATATATGAGGCTCCGGACGACAAAATAATCTGGGATGTCGGCCATCAGGCTTACGCCCACAAGGTGCTAACCGGCCGCCGCGAGGAATTGAAGAATATCCGCCGCCACGGCGGCATCTCAGGTTTCCCCAAGCGCAGCGAAAGTGAATACGACGCATTCGGCACCGCCCATGCCTCGACTTCCATCTCCGCCGCACTCGGCATGGTCGCCGGCGGCAGCCATGGCAGGGTGGTCGCCGTGATCGGCGACGGCGCGATGTCCGGAGGGATGGCCTTCGAGGCCCTCAACAACGCCGGGGCAAGAAAAGATCTGGATCTGCTGGTGATCCTCAACGACAACGACATGTCGATCTCGCCGGCGGTTGGCGCTCTGCGGCAAAACCTGGCGCGGATCCTGTCATCGACCCTTTACGACAAAGTCCGCAGCGGATCAAGCCAAGTGATGCCGCCGACTCTCCGCGACTTCGCCGCTCGGGCTGAGGAGCACCTCAAAGGCATAGTGCTGCCTGGCACCTTGTTCGAAGAGCTCGGCTTCCACTACTACGGACCGATCAACGGCCACGACATGGAGGCGCTCGTCTCCACCCTCGGCGAACTCCGCGACCGGAGCGGGCCGCGGCTGCTGCATGTCGCCACCGTCAAGGGCAAAGGCCTTCCCGCCGCTGAGGAAGATCCAGTCAAGCACCACGGCATCTCGGTGCCCGCGTCGAGCAAGATCGAGCCCAACAAGCCATCGACAACAACCTATTCGCAGCTGTTCGGCGACTGGGCCTGCTTCGCCGCGACCAACGACCCGAAGGTCTTCTGCGTCACCCCGGCGATGAGGGAGGGCTCAGGCCTGGTCGAATTCGCCAAGAAATTCCCGCAGCGCTATTTCGACACCGGCATCGCCGAGCAGCATGCGGTCACTTTCTGCGCCGGACTTGCCTGCAGCGGCATGAAGCCTGTGCTCGCGATCTATTCCACTTTTCTCCAGCGCGGCTACGACCAGCTGATCCACGACGTCTGCATCCAGAACCTGCCAGTATGCTTCGCCATCGACCGCGCTGGACTGGTGGGCGCCGATGGCGCCACCCACCACGGCGCCTTTGATCTGAGCTATCTGCGGCCGATCCCCAACTTAAGCGTGCTCGTGCCCGCCGACGAGGAGCAATGCTGGCTCATGCTAAATGCCGCGCTGGCTGCAAACAGCCCGGTCGCGGTGCGCTATCCACGAGGCAGCGGTACAGGGGCCAAGCTGCCCAAGGATCAAAGCGCCACGCTTGAAATCGGCAAGGCCCGGATGATCCGGAAAGGCAAGAGTCTGGCGATGATCGCCTGCGGGCCGCTCGTGGGGATCGCCGCACCGATAGCCGAAAAAAAGAATGCAACGCTGGTTGATCTTCGCAGCGTGAAGCCGCTCGACCGCGAGCTGCTGCTTGAGGTCGCCGCCAAGCATGACTCGATCCTCACTCTAGAGGAGAACGTCGTCGCCGGCGGAGCCGGCAGCGCGGTTGCGGAGCTTCTTGCCGCCGAAAAAATCGCTAAGCCGCTTCGCCAGATCGGTCTACCGGATCGCTTCATCGACCACGGCAGCGTCAGCGAACTTCGCGGCGAGGCGGAGCTCACCGCCGCCACGATCACCGCCGCGGCAACGGAAATGCTAGATGGCTAGCGCGAGAAAAACCTGGCTTGCTGCCCTGCTCATTGTTCTCGGGGCGATCGCTGTGTTGCTGCTCGCCACGGTTTTTCTTAGCCGCGGACCGCACAGCTTCAATGAACGCCTCGAAGTGCCATTGCCGTTGGCGATCGGCGGAATCCTAGGCGTTTCCGCCGAAGGCGAATTCACCTTTGACGTTTTTAATCTGGCGGCGAACACGGATATGCGCCTTTCGCTCTCTCCTGAGGATCTGAACAACTCGCTGCCAATCGAGTCTTACAGCATTCTGGTCCAGGAGGTGGAGAACGAGAAGATAAGCTCGATGCTCGGCCGCTTGGAATTCGTTCCCGGCAGCGCGAAAGCCAGCATCGAGGGCAATGATCTGTCGGTGAGCGCCGACTTGACCGGCATCATGTTCGTCCGCGAGAACCGCAGATACAAAGCCGACGAGGAGCAGCCTGACTCAGGACTCCAGCTCGACTTGAACGCGCAGGCTCTGCTAACCGCCAAGAACCTCACCATCACCCCGCAGTGGGGGCTCGGCGAGGCAGAGCTGATCGCCGACATCCGCCTTGATGAGCAGACCAGAGCCGACTGGAAGGGCCTCATCGGCGAGGGTGACGAGTTGGCGCTTTTGATCGAGACGGTGCTAAACCAGCGCGCCAACAGCCAACTCGGCAGGATCGACGCGGCCTCGATCGATTTTCGCAAGCCAATCACCAAACTGCTCGGCCAGATAAGCAAGCGGATCAAGGCTGAGAAGCCGGAGTTCGCCTTCAATCCGGTCAATCTGGTTCGTTTCCAAAGAATCGAGATCGACAACTGTCCATCGCAAAGCGACACGGGATCGATCGGCATCAGCTTCGGCGTCGCCACCGAGCTGATCATCGACGAGCCCAGCCAAGATCTCCCGGCGCTGCCCGATCTATCGGTGCGAGATACACCCTGCAGCAGCGCAGCCTTCGCGGTGGAAGCAGCCAAAAACTAGGTCGATGGCGGCAGCAACGCAAAAACAGTTCCGCGAACAGATCTCGGCGCTGGTGGAGGCGCTGCTGTCGAAGCCGCTTTTGCCGCGGGCTGCGGGCAAATCCCATGCGATCCACGACGCTCTGTGGGGAATGGTGAGTCTGCAGCCCCATGAAATAACCCTGCTGGACACCGAGCTGCTGCAGCGCCTGCACCGTCTGCGCCAATTGGGCAGCGCCCACATGATCTTCCCTGGCGCCAACCACACCCGCTTCGAGCACACCTTGGGGGTGATGCATCTTTGCGGCAGAATCTGCAAGGAGCTAAACCAGCGCCGAGATGGATCGGTCGACCGGGACCAGCAAGACAACCTGCGGCTGGCGGCGCTGTGCCATGACCTAGGTCACGGGCCGTTCTCGCATTGCAGCGAGGGTTTCTTCAAGACTTTGGCTCCACTGCCGGAGCTGGCGGAACAAAACCCAGGAAGCGGCGCCGCCGAGCTGCTGTCGGTTGAAATTGTCAAGAGCAAGCCGTTTCGCGATTTCCTTATCCAGCTAAACGAGAAATACAACACCAATCTTGACGCCGATTTCATCGCCCGCGCAATCAGCGCAACGCTGCCAAAAGAGCAGCGGTATCTGGGCGAGATCATCCACGGTCCTTGCGACGCCGACAAACTCGACTACCTCAACCGCGACAGCAAGTACTGCGGCCTGCAATCGCAAGTCGACATCGAGCGGATCATCCGCCTGCTTGACCGGGTCGCGACCGATGAAGGCGACCGCCTCGTGGTGCGCCAAGACGCATTGCCCGCGCTGAGCCAATTGCTGCACAACCGCAGCCACCTGTTCTCGGTGGTCTACCAGCACAGTGTCGCCCGCTCGTTCACCGCGATGCTGCAGACCGCGCTGCGCCTCGCGGTCGATGAGAAGACCAAAGTCTGCGGCAGAAATCTGCACAACCCTTCGGACTTCCTTTGGCTCTACGATGACTGGCTGCTTGCCCCCGGCAGCGGCGGCGGCAGATCGGCAGGGAAGCTATTGGAAGACCTGCGCAAACGCCGGCTGTACAAGACAGCGCTCGCGATCGAGGATCGGCATCTGAACGACGAAGAGCGGACGCCGCTCATCGACCAGTGCCAGCGCGGCGAGCTGGCCGCAAGAATCGCGAAACGAAGCGACGCTGACGCCCACGAGGTGATCATCGATTGCGGCATCGAGCAGGAAAACAGCGAAGCGCTCAGGATGCTCATCGGTGACAGCAAGTCGCAGCAGCTGCTGGGAGAAGTGCTGAAGCTGAAGGACCAGAAGATCACCCTGCACGGATTCCTCAAACGCCATCTGATTCTTTGTCCCGCAGGGATGCGCGAAAAAGTGGCCGCTGCCGCGAAGCAGGAGCTCAAAAGCGAGGTCCCCAAGCGTGCGCTCTTTGTGGGAGGCTAGTCCGGCTCTTCTGTGTCTTCGGGCGGCGGGCACAGACTGGAGACCTGGATGCCAAGCTCATAGAGCGCCAGCACCGGCAGCGCCAGCATGAACTGGGAGATCACATCCGGCGGAGTAATGATCGCCGCGACCGCAAACGAGCCCACCGTAACGTAGGGGCGCGCCTTTCTCAAGCCATCCAAATCAGCGAATCCGCTTCTAACCAGCAAAAACACCGCCACCGGCATCTCGAACGCGCAGCCGAAGGTGAGGAACAACAGCAAGGCGAAGCCGAGATGGCTCTGCACATCCGGCATCACCGCAATGCTCTCCGGAGCGAAATCGACTATGAAAGCGAAAACAACCTTGAACACCAGGAAGTAGGCGAAAACCATCCCGGTGTAGAAAAGCGCGGTTGCGCTGACCACCAGCGGAACCGCAAAGCCCTTCTCGCGCCGGTACAGCCCCGGGCCAACGAAGCGCCATGCTTGATAAAGGGTGTGCGGGAGGGTCACGCAAAAAGCGCAAAACGCCACCACCTTGATCGGAACCAGAAAAGGTGCGATCACCCCAGTGGCGATCAGCTCCGCATCCTCAGGAAGCACCGAGAGCAGAGGTCCAGCGAAGGCGGTATATATTTCATCGGCGAAAGGAAACATGGCCACAAACGCCACCGCGAACACCCCGAGGGCCCAAAGGACGCAGCTGCGAAGATCGTAGAGATGGCCGATCAAGCCGTCTTCGTGGAGCCTCTCCTCTGGGACCGGCTGCTCAGTGTTTGCTGCCGGGGAATCAGCCATCCGCAGTTTTGACGCCGGTTGCGCTGCTGGGGCCATCGTTTCTCTCGTCTGCCACCGCAGGCTTGTGCTTGGTTTCGCCGACGGGCTTGGCGACCGTTGCCGCGGCGCCGGAGACATTCTTCACTCCGGCATCAATGTCCTTGACCGCCTCTTCGGTTTCCCGCTTGATCTGGCGCAGGTCCTCGATATCCATCTCCCTTTTGATCTCGCGCTTCATATCGCGCACCTGGCGGTTCAGCCTGCCTAATAGATGACCGCAGAAACGAGCCATCTCCGGCAGGCGCTTCGGGCCCACCACCAGCACCAGCAGCAGCACGATGATGGCCATCTCGCCAAAACTGATGCTGAACATACTATGAGGGGCTGGGCGCTGCCGAAGCCGCGACTGCTTGGCCTAGCTTTTCTTGGACTCGCTGTAGGCCGGTTTCTCTTCCGATGCCGGCTCTTCTGCGGCCGTGGCGGCCGTGTTCGCCGTCGCCGCAGGGTCCTCGTCTACTCTGACTTGCGCCGTGGCGTCCTTGACCTTGTCTTCGGTTGACATTCCCTTGCGGAAGCCCTTGACGGCATGGCCGAGATCACTGCCGAGATTGCGCAGTTTCTTGGTTCCGAACAGCAGCAAGATGATCGCAAGAACGACCACCCATTGCCAGATCCCGCCAATACCCATCACGCCACCTTGGCTGATTCGCCAGCAACACTGGCCGTCTCTCCACCGCTTTGGGAGTGACGCCGCTCTAGCTCGTCGAGAACATCTTGGAAAGAAATTTCGTGCTTGGCAAGCAGAATCAGAAGCTGAAACAGCAAATCGGCGCTCTCCTCGGTTATCTTGCCGCGGTCTTGGCTTAGCAAACAACCGAGCACCACCTCGGTGGCCTCCTCAGGCAATTTGCGGTACAGCCGCTCAGGATCGCCTTGCAGCTGACCCGCCACGTAGGACACCGCTGGGTCGCCTTGCCGCCGCTGCCTGATAATTTCCTCAAGCTTAATGATGAAATCGCTCATTGACAAAACGCCTGTCAACTCAGGCGCACTTCTATTTTAGCCGCCGCCAGCGATTCCTTGATCATCGCCACGCTGAAATGCCGATCATGGAGGACACTGGCGGCTAAAACAGCATCCGCGCCAGCGGCGATCGCCGCGGCGAAATGATCCAGACTGCCGGCGCCTCCTGAAGCGATCAACGGCACGCCTGCCCTGCTTGCCACCTGCGAGAGCAACTCCAAGTCGTAGCCGGCGCGGGTCCCGTCGGCATCCATGCTGGTCAGCAGCAACTCTCCGGCGCCAAGCTCGGCGGCGCGGGCGCACCAATCGAGCACGTCGACGCCGGTGTCCTTGCGGCCGCCATGGGTGTAGGCATTCCAGCCACCGCCTTCAGCTCGCCGGGCGTCGACCGCGACAACCACGCACTGCGAACCGAAGTGGCCAGCCAGCTCGCTGATCAACTCAGGACGATCCAGCGCCGCTGAATTGACGCTGACCTTGTCGGCGCCGGCATGCAGCAGGCGGTCGAATGCCGCATGGTCAGCCACGCCGCCGCCCACGGTGAGGGGGATCGTCAATTCCGTCGCGACTGCGGTCACAGTGGCCAACGTCGCGCTGCGGCTTTCGTGCGAGGCGGTGATGTCGAGTAGGCAAAGCTCGTCGGCGCCCTCGCGCTCGTAGCGCGCCGCCGCCTCGGCTGGATCGCCAACGTCGCGGATGTCGACGAACTTCACTCCTTTGACCACCCTGCCATCGCGGACGTCGAGACAGGGAATCACGCGGACGGCAAGTCCCATCGGCAAGTGCCGCGGCTAGTCGGATCGCGCGGCCGGGTAGGAGCCGAGCACTTTGAGCATCTCGCTTTCAGCAGCCAGCCGATCAAGAAGTTTCGTCAGCGGCTCGACGTCGCGATGCCCTTCGACATCGATGAAAAACATGTACTGGCCTATGGTGCTGCGCGGCATCGGCCGCGATTCGAGGCGAGTCATATTGAGCTTCAGGTCTGAGAAGCTTTTGAGCATCGAGAACAGTGACCCAGGCTTGTGCCGCAAAGCGATGATCAGCGAGGTCTTGTCTTTGCCGCTTGGCGCCACCGGCGCGCGGCCAAGCAGCAGAAAGCGGGTGACGTTGCTTGGGTTGTCCTCAATCGAACTTTGCAAAATTTCCAAGCCACAGCGCTCGCCGGCGGCTATCGGGCCGATCGCCGCGCTGCCAGCGCCAGCTGCCGCAGTCTGCTCGGCCGCAGCGGCATTCGACGATGAGGTGTGGTGCGTGACTTCAGAAGACAAATTGTCCCGCAGCCATTTTGCGCACTGGGCATAAGAGGCGGGATGCGAATACAGCTGCTTGATCGAAGCGGGCTTGGTTCCGGGCGGCGCCATCAAATTCTGCCGGATCCGCAGCTGGGTTTCGCCCACCGCGGTCAATGTCGTGTGGAACAGCAAGTCCAAGGTCTCGCCGATTCCGCCATCGGTGGAATTCTCGTACGGAACAATCGCATACTCGGCGTTGTCGTGCTCCACCGTGGTGAAGCAGTCCTCGATCGTCGCCTTTGGCAGCAGATTGACCGCAGCGCCGAACCGCTGGCGAGCAGCCTCCTCGCTGTAGGTGCCCACTGGCCCCAAATGGCAGACACGCATCTGCTGCTGCAAAGCAATGGATTCCGACATGATCTCACGGTAAATCCGCTCCAGCAAGCCAGCCCGGATTTTGCCTTCGCCGAGCTCAATCACGCGCCGCAGAATCTGAGCCTCACGCGCATGGTCGGAGTAATTGCGCACTTCCGAGCCAGCCTTCACCTTGCCAACCTTCTCCGACAGCGCCATCCGCTGTCCCAGCAGCCGGACGATCTGCTCGTCGATGTCATCGAACTGGCTACGAAGCTGCTCTAACTCTGTTTCAAGCATGGCGGTTGCTGATTCTAATTAGCCGACCGAAAAAACCTACTTGTCGCAGGCGAAATTCAAAATCGCCCGGCAGCGGCGATCAAAGCCTTGAAGCCCGGCCGCGGCCAATGATGGATAGCGACGCCTGATCTGGCGGTAGCGCACGAAGTCACCTTCCTGGGCAAGCAAGGCAAGAAGATCGGTAAGCACGCGCTGGTTGCTGGCCGCCGGAAACATCCTCAAAGCAGATTCAAGAACCGCGATCGAAGCGCTCAAATCACCTGATCTGGCATGTGTCATGGCCAGCACGTGGAGAACATCGGCGCGCCAAGCCAACGGCAACTCGTCCAAGTCGCCCAGCTCGGAAATTTTCCTACCGACCAATTCCGGATAGGGATCCTCCAGGCGGCCAATGTAATCCAGGAAAGTCACGAACCTGACCGCTGGCTGCTGCTCCAGCCTAGTGAGCAACTCCGCATCCTCGCTGCCAAGGGCACTACCGGCATTTAGCGCGTAGCGAGCAAACTCAAACAGCAGGCGGTCGGCGAACTCCCTGGTCCAGACATTGTTGGCGCGATCACGCAGCGATGCGGCATGGAGAAGAAGCTCGCGGGCGCTGTCATCCATTTCGAGTTCGCCAGCGGAAGCAGGATCAGCGAGCAATGAGTAACTTCCGTGCCAGCTGACCGGCACGCCTGGATTCGGCACCATCGGCGCAAAGGCTATCGGCTCAGTCTCAGCGGCAAGTAGAGCCGGCAGCCTGGCAAGATCTTCATCGCCATCCAGATAGGTGGCCAGCGGCAGAGCTCGCACCCGGCTTCGCTTTGCTTCGAGATAGGGATAGAACTCAAGGGCGAAGGCGTAGCTCTGGTTGCCGAGCAAAACACGAGTGTCCGCAGCCAATGAGGAATTGAGCTGGTCCGCATACCGCGGCGCAAGGTCATCGGCGCCACGGTAAACACTCGGAGCATTCCAGATCGCAAGCGCCAGAAGCAGTGCGGCGGATGCGCCCCAGCGCGCCTTGTTCGGCAACGAGGCAAACAACCGAGCCAGCGCGAAAGCTAGCGCAACGGCGAAAACCAGATGGGCACTTAGACCGTAATTGGCGAAAGTCTGCGCGCTGATCTCGCTCTGCGGCAAATAGGGCCGGTAGAGGGCAAGGATGAAAGTTACGCCCAATAGCCCCCATGCGAGTGAAGCGATCTGCCAATTGGACAAATGCTTGCGGCAAAACATCGCTCCCGCCACCCCCAGCGCCGCCAGCGGCCAGCCAAAACTTTGCAGCACCATCAAGACGCTTTTGCCGGCGGCGGCGAGGCGATGATCCCAGCGAGGGTGCCTTGAGGCAAGGTCAAACTCCCGCAGCGATGACCTGCTCACGTAGTCCAGCAGAGAGCCGTCGAGCAGGCGGCCACCCAAGAATCGGGCGCTGCTCTCAGACGCCAGCGCCAGATGGGCATAGGGCAGCAAACCAACAAGCAAAGCCATCAGGCAAAACGGGAAAACCCGCCGCAAATCAATGTGAAGCCGCGGCCAGGCGGGCAGCAGCCACGCAGCTACGCTTGGCAAAGCGATGAGAAACAGTGGCCAATGATTCGCCAAGCCAAGACCGCACAACAGCGCCAGCAATATCAGCAAGTAAGACTTGCCTCCCCTGCTGTAACTGTCGGCGGCAAGCAGGGACGCGATCCACAACAAGGCATTCAAGGCGTAGCTCTCAGCGATGATCGACTGCGACCAGTACGTCAGTGCCAAGCCGCAAGAGCCGGCGGCGGCAATGGCCGCCGGGGCGCTGCCGCTCAATCGGCGAAGAAACAGCGCAAGTAGCAGGCAGGCGGCGACTGATGCGGCAACCGATGACAGAGCGGCAGCGAAACCCGGATCAATGCCTACTGCTTCCGCCAGCGCAGCGAAAGGAGCGCAACTAAGAACCCACAGAGGATAGCCGGGGGGCTGGGCTACGCCTAGTGTGGCGCATGCGGCAGAAAAAAGCGGCGTGTCCTCAAAGGTCCAGCCCGGCGCCATGGTCAACAGATACGCGACCAGCAGCATTGACGCCAAAGACGCATAGCCGAGACCTGAATGTTGGCAGCGGCCGGCTTCTATCTCAGATCCCAAATTGACGCCTGCACTCCTGCTTGGCACTAAGTAAGCTAGATCAAATTCTAAAACCTTTTGCCCCTTTTGCTCCTAAGCAAGCCCCTTAGCCACTGCGATCATGCAGCAGGCTCAACAGCAAAAAAACTTGAGCATTTTGTTCGCAAAACGAAATCATAAGCAGCTTGTCTTTCACTGAAACCATATCCATTCATAGCGACGTCTGATCCAGCTTCCAACTCCTTAAATCTTGCTGACAAATTGATGCAAGCGCAATTGCTGAAAGTCATTTTTTCTGCTCTCTAGTTGGCGGATTTTCTTTTCAGAAATTTAATAGTAAAATAAAATTGATATTAACTTTCTCTTACTCATAGAAAGATACAAAAGAAGGTCTTTTGATCCTTTCTTTAGCGACATTTTTAGGCTCTCGACAAAACCAGCCGCTCAGAATTTCCAGGCTATTTTTTGTCCGTCTCAACCCCTAAAAAAAAACTCAGCAAGATCATCTAAGCTGATACTGGTGGCGTTCTTCGCCACTGTACTTACAGGCTGTGGCGGCAGCGCATCAGAAACCATGGCTCAAATTCTTGAGCCCATCAGCGAAGCCCAAGAGTACATAGAAGAAACCAACCCGTCACCGGGCAACACGGACGGCGACGACAGGAATCAGCAGTTCGCCGAGCTGGTCAACGCCCGCCCCGCTTACACACTGGGCTGGCAGGGCCAGGAAGTGACCGTCGGCGTGATCGACTCAGGCTTCAACTTTGGCTCCAACAGCATCAAGGACAACCTGCTCGACACTGGAAAAAAGGCGGACGCAAACGGCAACCTTTCCGACCCTGACCAGACCGACCCGGCCTCCTCCACGTTCCAAGGCAATGCTGCTGCCGCAGTCTTGGCAGGAGCGAACACCGATGCCGACACTGGCGGCGTGGACTACCACGGCGTGGCTCCGCTGGCGAAGATCCTGCCGCTGCAGGCGGGCAGCGCCTCCGGTGGCATGTACGCCGGCCTGACAGGCGACCAGTATGCCTTGGTTGAATACGCGCTCACCGTCAACAGCGGCGAACCGGGAGTGCAGATTCTGAACTTCAGCGCCTACGATGATGGCGGCACCGCCGCGGCGACTCCATCAGGCGGCGCGAGATCGGTCCACACAGATCCCGCGGTGATCACCGTGCGCCACAACGGAAACGACGTCCTCTGGCAGATCGCCCGCACGAAGCAGTACTACGACCAGATCGACAGCGGCGAGACTGATGACGCCGCCAGCGAAGCGTACGACTTGGTCGCGCTGGTGGACGCCGATGACGACGTGGTCTTCGTGTACCCCACGGGCAAGCACAGCTTCAACGGCGCGGGCTGCG
>JAYJLX010076255.1:6159-25378 GCA_036873525.1 Chalinula nematifera
CCCCCCCCCCCCCCCCCCCCCCCCCCCCCCCCCCCCACAGATAGTGCTTTTGACAAGCAATTTGTACGTATTCCTCAGGTTGTATTGTGTAATCAAAACCTGATTGACATATTGAAGAAGTCCGGTAAGGTTCGTATGGTGGAAGATGTTCTCAACCAGCAGCGACCAGAGGCTAGCATTGGAAGAAAGTTATTTAAAGATATACCACATGAACAGGTAGGTTATGCTGTAGTATGGGTTATTCTGTAATATTTGTTATTCTGTAATATGTGTTATGCTGTAGTAAGGATTATGTGATTAATATTCGGGTCCTTTTCTCTCTATAGTTGCAAGTGCTGACAGAAGCTGAACAGTTTGTGAAGATGGTGAACCCCAAGTTTAACACTGGCAACATTGAGTTCCATGATGGCAGAGAGCAAGTGGTTAGTTTAGTCACAAAGGGGAATTACTGTATTAAACATGGCCTTTTGATGATGTTGTGTTTATAACATACCAACTGTACTATATTGATTAATTGTTTATTCTATCCCTTTCCTATTTGCTGTAACAGGTGACGTGTTATGGTGACAATCAGTTTGAGGTCCCTCAATGGATGCTTAGTCCAGAATATATCCATCAGACCATAGCCTGCCCTGCTGAAACACCTGACTCTGTAAGAACTACACACAAACACACTTACACACATTCACACACACTTATACACATACAAACTGGGAATACTAGCTTTCACTGTAGACACCTCAGGAAACAACACCTCATAGCTATGGAAACTATAATTGTGTCCCAAATGAGAACATTCTGATAAATCTACCCTTCAATAAACAGTGCCCCTGTAATAATAATAATTATTATTATTATTGTAAACATAATAATGGCTCTAAAGTAGTTGTTTCACTACATAGTTATAGCTATTAATTGTTTGTAGTGTTGGTTGGTTGGTTGGTTAAGTATGTGTTTATTGTGTAGTGTTATTGTGCCCCTGCATTTCTCTGTGAGCGGATATTATCAGCAATGGGTCCTCGTAAGAACGATGGTAAGTATTCCTTAGCCTGTGTGTCCCATATATCGTAATTATGTATGCCATTTTCGTTTCAGCTGGTGATAGGAAGATACAAGAGTTTGTGATGACTCTTGCAGTACAGGCTAAAGGCAAGAGGCCGAAGCAGGTCAGTAGAGGATAGTTAAAGCCAGTATTTGAGCTTTTTTGTAGTCTGAGTTTTTTTAAGTTCAACTGAGCAAGGACTCTATGGTAAAAGCATTGTTTGATAAAATTGATTTTTTTTCTCCGCCTACTTGTATACCACCCTGAATACTATTAAACTATTGTCACTATATATAGCGTATAATCTGGTGTACTCATTTATAATTATAATACTGTTACTATATATAGCGTCCAGAACAGTCTAGTGTTATAGATGTATTGAAGAAGAATGAAGAAGAGCAACAAAAGAAAATTGATTTCCTTACAGTGAGTTAGAGACGCATGTATTATGTAGCTAATTGTTCAGATTAACAGAATTGGAATTCGTTGCGATGTTTTTCTTAGAAATGTCTCGGTGATGAGCAAAAGAAACACGAAGCTAATCTGGAAGATCTACGACAGAAACTAGCCCAGTTCCAGTCTGACTTGGCCAGTGAGGACGTGAGGTTTGTAGAGAGAGAGAACGATTTGATAGAAAGACAGAAGAGAGAAAGAGACGAAATGACTAAGGCATATCAGGTAAGGAACCAATGGAGAGAGGAGAGGAATAATAGTGGCCATTACTTGTATTGGTGCACTTAATAGTTGATACTGTACGCTGTTGTTATAGGAACAACTAAAGGTTCACGAGCAAGAAATGAAGAGCCTTGAAGAAGAGTATAATAATATAGGAGGATTACTGGAGGGAGAGAAGAGGAAGAGGAAGGACGTTGAGATTGAAAGGGACAGAGACCGGGAGAGGCATCGTAACGAGTTGACATTGAAGAATCAGGAGACTGTTGTACATAGGAAAAGGCTTGCTGTTTAGTGGGTTATATATATTCAAATCTTTTCTTTGTTGATTTCATCTCGTTTGTTGTGGTTCTATAGTGTTGATCAGTTTGCTCAGATTCAGTCACACGCAAAGAAGGCTAGCTTATCAAAGAGGTCTGACCTGTTTAAAGAGCTGGAGCAGATGACCAAACAGTCTGATGTAAGGGTTTATAACCTATGGCTAATGAACGATTAAGCTTTATACCTCTCTCTCCTTGCTCTAGATGGAAATGATGTCTGAAACATGCTTTATCTGCACTACTAATAAGAAGGATAGAGTGCTCAGTCCTTGTAAACACAGATTCTGCTCTAACTGCTGCGATTCCTTCAATGCCTGCCCCATCTGTCGTCAGACCATAAATGAGAAACAATTATTGAAATAGAAATACATGGTTAACTAACTTTCATGCAATGCTTCATTTTTCTCTGATTTTTTTTTTTAATTAGCCTGATAATGTGTGTGGTTGATTATGAAGATGTCTTCTTTTTTTTTAGTTGAGTTACCGTAAATATTCTATTTATCCCCTATTTAATTTTGTTGCCACGCCCATCTAATGATTTTAATCCGATCCAGTTCACGTTGTGCGTATTCTTTTACAGTAGTATTCTTTTATAGTATCCCAAGCAGGCATCCCATTATCCGCTGTGAATAAAATCATAATGGCCTCTGGAGTGAGCAAGGCAGACCAGAAGGTACGGTGAAATTACTAGCTAGTCTCTATTTGGTATGAGTTGGATCTATGTATTTGTATTGATCATAAAATCACCCTATATCTGTACTTATCGACCTGAGGCAATCATAAGTTCATTTAGTAAGCCTCGTCTTGTTGTGTGTAAAGGGCCCTGGCTTTAAATAGTGACTTCTGTTTATAAGGAATTGGTCAGTACAATGGTTTACATATCTTGTGTGTGTGTAGCTGGATGACTGACTGTATTATTAAGCTGTACAGTCAGTAACTGATCTTGCCGCTGCGTGGTAGCTAATGCAGAACAATTAATGAACTCTCTTACAGCATACTACATGTAATATATCCTCATATTTTCCCCGCTTCCTAATCCAGTGTGTGCCCAATTGCTCATGAGGTGTCATATGTACTTGTGTTTGTACAAAATAATAGTGATACAAAAATGGCTGAAGATAAAATGGCTGCCCTTAGTAAATATCACGGGAGGTGTATAATAAGGCTTAGTGTATTCAATGTATACCAGGTCTGACACAGTTTGCCATAACTTGTAGCTGCTCGCCAACCAGAACAAAAGACTTGGCTATGTGTTACGGAATATGTGATTATTAATTTATGATTATATATTATTATTGGTGTTGTTTAGGTTGACGTGAATGAAGAGCAGGGAACCAAGACGGCCTCATCTAAATTGAAAGAAAAAATGGCCGCTGATGAGCAGTCAGTGAATGTAACAGCGTCCTTCACCTCTCAAAAGCACCCACTGCAAAACAGGTTCAAGATGGCCGACTCATTATATTAACCTGTTGGGAATGGATTAAATGTAGTTCACAATATGTACAACAAATCAGCCTTAATAGTTATACCCTCAACCCTAACCCTGTAGGTGATGTCTTAGGTCATTTCATTCACTCCACTCAGCAATTATTTCTACTCTGTAGTAGTAAGAGTAGAGGGAATAAGCAGTAGGGGTATCTGTTTGTGTATTGTAAATAATTACAGTGTGGTTTCTGTCGTTACTGGAGGAGCACTGCATATGTGTGGTTTAGTTGTGAAGTATTTTAGATAAAGGATCGGTTGTCTTTATTGTGTATTACAGGTTGTTAGTGCACAGCTGCTGTTATCGTGTTTTGTTTACACTTTATGCAAACTTAGCTTTAAATTTTCATTTTTTATCAGCAATATAAAGTACACTATTAGTTATACATTGGCTCCTAATGGTAGACACAATGATGGGCGTGTCTAGTACTTAGCTAGTGTTTTGTGTTGATTACCACATTAATGATTATAAAATGCTGTTAATGTATGTGCTAATGAAAGTGGCTAGATTGTGGTTGTTTATGTGTCTACATTAGATGGGAGTGGTACTTCTTTAAGCCTGACAAGACGAAGCAATGGAACGAGTGCTTCAAGAAAATCATAGATTTCGATACAGTGAGCTTTGTGGTATGATTCGGTTTGTATTATTAGTTCTGTTACGTATATTATTGTAGGTAGAAGATTTTTGGGCGTAAGTTGTCACCTCCCCTCCCCAACCTTTCATTACCATTCATAACCTCTTGTTGTTTTATTGTTTTAGAGTGTATAACCATATTAAGCCGCCGAGCCAAGTTACAGCTGGTTGTGATTATATGATATTCAAAGTAAGGAATAGAAGTAGTAAAAGGAAGGGAAATTAGGTATTTATTCATGTTTCGGTATCTTAGGAAGGAATAAAGCCAATGTGGGAAGACAAGGGTAACAAAAATGGCGGACGATGGCTTTTGACGTTGGACAAGAGAGAGAGAAAAGAAGTTACAGTGGACAACATATGGATGGAGACTGTGAGTCACCTTAACTTAACCTATAATAATGGACCCGCCCACCATATTTAATAACTAGTAATAACTGGTGTGGTGGCCCATTTGTGAGAGTGAAAGATAGTTTGTTTTGTGTTAGAGTGTAATGTACCTTTTAGTGTTAATGTTCTGTGAATTATTTGTAAATCCACCTCTTTGAGTGTTGATATTGAACCCTTTAATTGAAACGCTGTTTTATGTTATCTGTTGTTGCAGCTGATGTGTTTAGTTGGTGAGATATTCGAAGACCATAGTGACGATATATGTGGTGCTGTGGTCCAGAGCCGGCCTAAAGGGGACAAGGTTTCCATATGGACCGCAGACTGTAGCAATAGAGATAGTTTCATGAACATTGGGTAAGTGAGTCAGGGGTAAAATAGTAAAGCTTTATGTATTATTTAAACTATAGTAGGCAAGGCTATATGGGATTTATCAGACCCAAGCACATGGGAGGGTATTTCTGGTTGCAAATCAGCCCAAGGCGAAGCTAAAGACTAACGCAACCAAAAACACCCAAACCAAGGGCAAGAGTCTGATAAATCCCATATAGCTTTGCCACGCCATGGTTCAAACAATATATACTTATAGTAGTGACTTGATCTTTAGGCTTGGACTGCTCGAGAACTCTGTGTTTACTTAAATGGGTGGAGCTGTGCAACGCACGTACGCGCATGTGCAGGTTTGATAAATTCGTCTGCATACGTATATCCTACCCCGCCAACGTCAACCGTGCCAAACCTGTGGTTGCACACAAGTATTTATCCGTTTTAAGCACCTCGCTAAATACCTACTGTGAAGTACATCACTACTATAGTATATTGAATTATAATAGTACACATCTTTATTCTGTAGACGTATGTACAAAGAGAAATTGCACTTTGCTCTGAATGGGAAATTCCAAATTCAGTACCAGGTAATGTTTACCTATATCAAGAGTATAATATTATACAGTCTTGCTATGATTGTTCTAAAAAAAACGAAAACAAGTTATCAAAGAATCATCTATAACACACAACAAACAAGCATAATAATTATACAGTGATTGGTGACACAAAAATAACTCCCTAGCTGGTATTACCAGTGTATTTACATATATGCAGTATGTTTAGTATACTATACGTGTCTAAGTCGTAGTCAGATATTCATAGTTGTTTGTTCATTATTTGTTAGTCACACGAAGCCACGTCTACTAAAGCAGGCTCGATGAGCAAAAGCATCAGCACACTTTAAAGCCACACCCACTTTAGGAGTAAATCTTCACGTGTCATGAAAATAATATATTCATTTATTTAAACGGTTATAAATATTATATTAGTTGTTATTAATTTATTATATGGTTGATTTATTGTTGTATTATGTGTTTAATTTCCCCTTTCATCATATTTTATGTAAAAAAATCATTTTATAGATAAAAGTTAAATTATGAACAGCGTATGATGATTTTTGTACTACCTGATCTTTGATAGACACTTTTTTTTATGAATCTTTTAATCATACTATATAAATGGACATATAGAATTACAGGTATAGGGTGCTGCATGTATGCTTATAATTTTTTTTTTCATATACGTGTAGAGTGGCATTAATTTGATGATTCTAAACTGAAAGCCATTAGTACTTGTTGAGGGATACATCTGATTGTTTTGATGAGTCAGTGGGCAGTCACTACATAGCTGAAAGCTTTAATTGTTGCATGGTATAGCTTTGCCATTACTAAAAATCTATGTATGTACAACGAGTATATACTAGTTATAAATTGTTATAATATATCTGTATGCTCTCTACTCTATTACATAAGCATACATGATTGGAGCCATATACCCAATAAAAGTATACACTAGCCTTATAGTATTGTACATGTCACTTATAATCCTCATATGCAGTCCATGATATGTTATCAACAATAATTAGATCTGTAATATATGCATTGATTACATTAAGTTTATTTAGCTTCCCCCTCTCATCACATCAATTTGAAAGTTTTAAGCCACACCCAAAAATATTGATGGTTATTGGTATGTTTTCAATGTTCGTAAGCAAGGATGAAGTGGTATTGAGCGGCAAAGTGTCTTGAATCAATTATCCTAACCTCAGTAATGGTGTCAGATTTGGATTGATAGTCAAATAGTCTACCTTTAAATACATGTACATGTTCGCATGTTTTCATATATTACCTGTTATGTTCTAATTACTGCTTGCTGAACATATAGACGAACTCTGTCGTGTGTGAATTATGTATCAGAACAAGCTGAGATTACATGTAACGATATGTATTCCTGGAATTGCTTCAGCTTCGTTTAAATTCCGTATACACTTGTACTACGAAAATCATTGGTACTTTACATTTACAGGTATATACGGTACAGGTGATATTAATCAACATGTCAATTTCTTTCCAAAACACTGAATATTTCGTACATGTTGATCCACATATAAAATTTCTATGTGTCCAAATAATATTTTGTACAATAGATAAAATGATGAGGAATAGGTACATGCACTTAAAGAATACATTTAGTGACAGTATAGCAATATTCCCCCTATGTATAATATGCAATGGCTAGTGTATGATACTGCCAACATAGAAACAGTGCCCAGAAACAGTGATATACTGCTCAACAGTCTAGTCTAGTGTAACTGCCCACTTTTATTTACCAGAAAGTGCTCCGGGGACACACGTATTCCAAATCGGTTGGAATGGTACGTTACATGCAATTATTTTAATAGGCACGTGATCAAGCATTATACTGTTGTCTTATAATTAACATTCCACCAGAAGTGATTTAGAATACGTGTGTTCCCAGAGCACTTTTGGTAAGTAAAAGTGGGCAGTCACATCAGACCACCAATGCTAACAGTACTGCTAGCTCCAATGCTTTATTTAATTAATTTTAATAAATTTATGAGCCACACCCAACTCAATATTTTTTTTTTCAATATAATTTTCCTATCTCAAGTCGCCAGGCTGTCTCTTAATCTCTATTTGACACGTACTAAATTATCATTACGATCATAATGTAATTGTCCGATGGTAATGACTCACGCAGCACTATAAAATGAGCACAAAATCCTTGCAATTGCAGCTCAGTGCATTTTCCTGAGCTCAATAGACTGCAAGGAAAGGTTTATCTGATCCAGTCAGAACATATTCAGTCAAAGTATATCATTCATCAAACAGCTTATTACTAAAGCTGCTACAATATTCACAACAGAAGTCATAGCACACAATTATAGCGTGCAAATACTCAATCAATTGGTGCCTCCTTGATTTATCTGGTGCCCCTGGCACGTATTGACCAGTTTACGAAACACTAATTCATTGGTAAGTGTAGTTGGTGTTGCATTCATGCAGTCTTGCACTGTGTGCATTTAATATTACTATGAAATTTTCATTATTACCAGGTGCACTGAAGTGGCCAGAGATCAAGATGAAGATTATTGGAGTTTATCTACTTCTACTTCTCATTGGTGCGTCACTATCTGTCAAAGATGAAGAAAACTCTGTGCTGAACCGAGCACATGAAATGCAAAAGGTGATGGGAGATTACATGAAGATGTTGATCGATAGTGGAGAAATAACCAAGACAAGAATAACCTGGGATGTTACTGGAAAGGTACACAATCTGTATGAATTTACCGGTGAGCATGCACAGAAGTTACCATTAAAGAACGTGTTTGATATGCTTCAGAGTTGGAATTGGTACATACAAAACCAAGCGAAACCATTTGAGCCTGATAATCCACCAAAAACCCCATTTCCAGATGGCGAGGGTTGGGAAAATTTTAAAGATTACGTTGACTTTTTTGACGTTCACCTTTTCCGGTTTAACTTTGCTGGCGAGGTAAAGACAATAGGATTGCAGGTGTCGCGATTTCAAGAAGCACACGGTGCAAACGCAATCAAAGTATTAGATGACACCAACAAGGGGCAAGAATATGTTGAAATTTTTCGTACATTTGAAAATTCTGATCTACCTCCGTCCAGAATAGCAGAATACATGCTTGAAGCTTTAGAAAAGCCGATGAATGATCAACCAGTTTGGCCTGACAGTGTGAGCGCTGACTTGCGAACAAAGATGCTAAATCTTGCTGTCATTATAGAAACAGCTGAGGGAGCTCGACCCAGCGATGAGTTTTATCGTGTCATGAAAGAAGCCTCAATTAAGGTACACGATGCCCTGGCAAAAAAAGGGTTTTTTGAGCAGTGGATGGGTGAGTTTAATAAGCAGTTAACACGAAATTCGTACGATGTTAGTGGTCTGGAAAATGATTATGAAAGGTACAGGGACTTTATGGATCTATTTATAGGTCGTGATCAGGCCATTAAACGAATTGCCGCTAATGAAAGAAAGATTCTGGTGGAACAGGATGATCAAAAACTAAAAACATATCAAAAGCAACTTACCAAAGATCGTCAAAATGTTGTAGATTACTTGCACGATCTATCAGACATTTTGCCAGACCATACATCAGAGTTTTACAATGAGCTGAGTAAGGCTAAAAAAGAGGGAGATAATGAACTGAGGACGTTTCTTACTGAAAATGGGTATGAGCTCACTGGCTATATGGATCTGGAAAAGCTTAAGGCTGCTGTTGATAAATATGATTTAAATAACGAACAGACAATTGAAATCGAGGATTCCCTACCCTATATTTCTGTGAAGAAAGTCACAGATCTATTTGGAAGTATTAAGAAAAGAGTAGAAGGATTCAAAGGAGAAATGAATGGTTTAGTGTCTAAAAAAGCATTACCTGGGTTTAAACCGGATGGGCGAATTCCTGGAGCAGGTTATTTAGCACGAGCCCTTTTAGAGGAAATAGTTAAAGGCAACGTTCGATCATGGAGAGAATTTGACAGAATATTCAGGGTTTCAGCTAAAGAAGGGTTGAGACCAGCACGTGAAAACCGCATACTTTTTGATGTTGCAATAAGACCCGAAGAGCGATTGGCTCGCCCTGCCTTTGAAGAAGATCGTGCTAGGTTCATGCAGGACCATCGTCAACCATTTTTAGAACAGCAAGCTGCTATGGATGCCACGCAAGAACAGTTACCTGATGTGGAAGGTGCATGTGGAGGGGCACCAGCTAAAAGGAGGAAGCGTGCTGCGTGCAGTAGGAAACGGCCTCGGGAAAAAATAATAGATGACTCAGTACAATGGGAAGGAGATCGTGTTCGCTTTAAAACAGTTGACGACCAGGGCGTTATAAAAAGTCATGACTTTACTGTTCCTGTTGATGAGATGGCCATATCAAAGTACTTCAATGCGAGGACAGCCACAGCACGAGAGGTGACAAAAAAAATTGGTATCGGATTGGGTGTGTATGGAACTCTTGTGAATGGTTTGACTGCTGTTGAGCAATTCATGAATGGAAACTATGGCCAAGGGGCGTTCTCCACTGTGCAGACATTGCACTCCATCGGTGGGTTGACTGGATTCAATACGAAGTTTCAAAGGATGATTGTTAGAAAAGCATGGAACGCGGCAGCAGAGAAGTACGGTTTTGAAAGAATTACTGAGGAATTGAGTGAACCAATAGCTAGGGAAGCTGGAAAAGCTGGTAAAACGTTAGCTCGATTTCTGGAAGATGTGCCGTTTATTGGACTAGCTTTTGATATTTATTTCATTACTCAAGATATCGAAGCTTTGGCAAATGACAGCGACAAAACTCCCAAATTTTTGAAAGTGGCACACTTGGTACTGGATGTGGCAATAGCTGCGCTAACATTGGTGGAAACATTTGCTCCTGAACTCGACCCTTTTATTGAACCAATCGTTATAGTGTTAACAATAATTCGTATTTCGATTGACGATTTCTACTATGACATCAAACGAGAGCTGGATAAGGTCAAGGGAGCCGACTTTGGAACACAGTTACTTGCATTCATGAAGGGATTCGAGGAAGGGATTGGAGACGTTCTCACTCTTGGTTTAGTAACTCAATTAAACGATATGGATGATGCTCTGAAGTATCAACGCAAACTCTGGCGTAACATGACTGACCCTGGAAAATACTTCAATCAAACTCTTGCTGGACACGGAGACGTTGACTTTAACGGAGGCATCATGTCTGGTTTTGGAGGGTTCTTGTCTGTAACACTAAACGAGGACGGTAGCTTCACAATGGAGTTACCAGAGGTGTACATTGGGCAAACACCTAGATCAATAAAGAAAACATTCAAGTATAAAACACCGGCCAATGAAATCGTACTAGGTATTGGTGAAGTGAAGAGTCCACAGTACATACACAAAGAGGTCAAACTATGGCTGTTTATTCCCGTAACTAGCTACGATGTCGTGAACAAGTTTTTGGGTCATGATTCATCCCTCTACGGTCGATACTATGGTAATTCCCTTAACAATACCTTCTACACAATACAGCGAAATTTGACTGGAGTAGACTACAATGAGGTGATCGGACGAGAGTGTGACGCAGACAAACTCAATCCTTCTGATTTCAACGAACTCCTATCAAAGTACGAGTATGATCTATATGGCCATGGAGGAAATGATAAGTTTTTCTTGGGTCCACAAGCTGCGACTATTCTAGGAGGCGATGGGAAGGATTTGTACTATATTCCTGTTACCGGTGGAAGGACCATTATCAATAATTTTGCTTTAGACGAAGAATTAGACACTTTGTTTATGAACATGACCTATTCTGATATCACATGTCACAGATACGAGCACGATCTCATAGTAACCTACTGTGATACTCATGTAGTCAAGGCAAAACACTGGTTCATTCGTGGTGAAAACACCAATTACTTCAGGCATATCAATATTGTCACTAATGATGAAGTAGTACTCGACGTGGTCGATACCGATATTTCTTCAGATGGTGGTGAATACCAAGTAACCTGCTATCCTGTACTAATGGACAGGTCAAGAAGCAAAGTACCAGTTACCATGGACCTATCTGTAGGCACACTATCACACGTTGTTCGCTTCATTGGATCGAATTTCTCTGATCTTGTAACAGGAAATGACAAGAACAATCAAATCAGAGGTGGACTTGGTGACGATGCAATGGAAGGCGGTGAAGGTGAAGATGCTTACTTACACACAAAGGGAGATGGAGATGACGTAATCAATAACTATTCGAATGATCTAAAGAACGACACGGTTATAATTGGAATCGACTTTGCTCAAATAGCTGTAATCACCAGTGGAGACTCACTGGTACTTCATAACAACGTGGAGTCCATCACAATGCTGAACTGGTACCGTGGCCCAAAATATCAACACGCTCTCTTCATGTCCAAGGACTATATATCTTTCTTTGTACTTGGTGAAAAGGACGATCCAATGAAGTATCCAGTGAACATTGATTTCACCCGAAGCCACACTGCTGTATTTTTGAACCTCACATCGAGTGAAAGTGTTGCCAATGACATGTACCGCGGTGTGGTTACCAGAGAAATGGTAAACGATATTCAGGTGATCATCGACTCACCTCACGATGATGTGATTATAGGAAACAACCGAAACAACATAATCACCTGCAGCGGTCAAACAGACCTTTTTCAAGGAAGCAGTGGAAGTGATACATACGTGGTCAAAGAGTCGTGCAAAAGCTTAGTGATAATCAATAAAGATCCGTTCGAATCAGTCGACTTACTGTTATTGAACTGCTCTAGCTCAGATATATCGTTGAGCGTTGATGGATCCAACCTGGACATAAAATATCAACAAGGTCAACAACAGCATAGTGTCAAGCTATTTGAATGGTTTAAATCGAGTATTAATCGGCATTTAATGGTGAAGACTATAGACAAATGGACGTTCCTACCTCCAGAGACTTTGAAATCCTTCAAGCCCTATATCGAACCTTTCCAGATTGAAACCTCCGATAGTTGCAGTGGTGGTGTTAAGGTATATGACTTCAACCAATCTCCATTTCAAGAGCTTCAACGGTTCCTAGCAAAAGCATCTGACTGTCGTTTTGTCATAAAAGGTAATCATCAAAACAACTACATTGATCCGGGACCCAGTGACTCGTACGGCTATCAGATCCTGACAGGAGGCAATGGATCAGATACTTATGTGTTTGGTCACAACTATGGTGTAGACAATGCCATACATAACTACGCAACAGATGGGGAGTATGACCACTTACTGTTTAATGTCATATACAAGGACATTCATGTGGAACAGATTAATGATGACATCGTCCTCTCTTCGATATCGGTCAATAACTCTGTTGAAGTGAGTCTCCATAACTATACTATCGGTAAGGAGTACCAACACATATTCATTCATGCTTCAGATGGTATCATATTTCAAGTCAAAATCAGGGACTTTAATGTCAGTAAGGAAATCTCATTGATCGACTTTTCAAGCTCACCATTCAGCCAGATTATATCAGCTACAAACAATGACACATCATATGCTCATGTACGAGGAATATTCGGATCTCAGGTTGAAGAGAATGAGATTCACGGAGGGAACGAGACAATGAAGATAATCGGGGGAAACAACGATGATAAAATATACGGTGGAAACTTTAAACTTGGTGAAGACATCAATGGACTGGATGGTAATGACTATATCGATGGCGGAGGGGGGGATGATAACATAGCTGGAGGAAAAGGCAACGATACGATATTCGGAGGAGATGGTGATGATGATATTTACGGTGGTAAAGGGGCTGATTATATCGATGGAGGGGATGGAATTGACACTATTATATTCAGCGGTGATGGAGCGGCGATCAATCACGGTGAACCAGAAGGAGATATCAATGGTGGACTCAATCCTGGTGATGACAAAGGAGATATTAATGGTGCTCAGTTCAGTGAAGAAGAAGAAGAAGAAGGGGATGCATATGTCATCAATAGAGAAGGAGATGGCTACGAATCTGAAGGTGATGGAAGCGATGACATATGGATACCCAGGGGAACAGGAGTGCTGGTGAATCTCGTTGTCGGTTTTGGAATGTTTGGTGATGCTGATGGAGACACTTATGTATCAATTGAAAACATCGCTGGTTCTCAGTTTAACGATACGTTGATTGGTGATGGAGGTGATAATATCATCAGGGGTAATGGCGGGAATGATTACATAGTTCCAGGTGGAGGGTTCGACATACTACAAGGGGGACTAGATGCTGATATTTATGATGTGACGGAAGCGTCTGGCTTGAAGGTTATCAATAACTTCGCATCAGATATGGTATTGGATACTGTCCTGTTTTCTGATGTTGAATTCAATGACATGTGTTACTATTTCCTTGGTAATGATCTCCATGTTATCACTGACTACAACAGCAGTAACTCCTCAGGGGCCATGGAACGAGCCGTGTTTGATCAAAACTATTTGGAAGTGAAGTTACTCTATTGGTCGGGTAATGAAACCTATCGTCACATTGCTTTGATGTTCGCTGATGCTTTTGTGTATCCTGAGAATAACTTTACAACAAACGATAGAGATTTTAGTGACACATCAACTGAACTACAGGACCAAACAATGGCATTTCTATCGGTTTCATTAACTACTGAGACATCAATTACATTAGATCTCAGACTTAATAGTTCACTCAGTTCATCAAATCCCCTACCAAACGATGCTCAGCTGTATTACATACACAACGATCGAAATACATCCACCATCCAACCATTACACCTAAACTACGATCAGAACAGTGCATTCGATAGCTTTACTGTGGATGGTTTGAAAAGTGGTGTGAGGCAGTCCTTTATAGTATTGCTGACCATATGTCAAGCAAAGGCCACCATTTCCTCTATGCTTACAGTAACAACGCTACCAAACCCACCCACCAATGTTGATGCTTCAGTTATTCCAGGTGGGTTTAAAGTGAATTGGACTGCACCTGATAATGCAACTGACCCTCATGTGTTCTACTATAACTACACAATACAATATTGGCTGATAGAAAAACCCAATCAGGTGTTCACAATCAAGTATGATGATGTGCTATCGTATAATGCATATGAAATATCTGGTATACATATTCACCCGAAGAAGGCATATATGATATCTGTGGCTTCAAGAATCACAAAGGAAGTGATTAGTAATCCAGTCAATATATCGAGTCCCATTACAGCCGGAGATAGCATCTGCTCGAACTTCAATTCCTTGCCCAGTCACATGTACATAGACAGTATAGAATTGGTGAATAAAAATTCCAGAGCTTATTTGGCCTGTGATGATAATTATGAAGTAATCGGACAAAGCTACCTTGACTGCAATGTATCTGTTCCAGTGGCACCCGTATGTAGGCTTGTTCGTTGTAATGCTGTTCATGACAGTGTGTTGAAGGCTATTCCAGTTCACGCTTCAGTTGCACATGGACAGACCAATCAGTGGACATGCTACGATCATTATGAATTGGCTGGAGGTGGGAATACATATAATAGTACATGTCATGGTACAACTGGATGGAATCCTCCACTAAAAACGTGTGTCCAAAAGCCAGCATGCTCCCCTTACCCCTCCATTCAAGATGGATTCATTCAACCAGCATTCGCTTATCGTGATCAAGAGATCACATTCTCTTGCAAAGATAATTACAGCAGAGAAGGACCAGAGAAGAAGACATGTGTTGCCTCGGGTCAATCTGTAGTATACAGTCCCTCGACACTAGTGCGGTGCATCAGGAAGTCATGCCCAATGCTATTGCCTCAACCAAACGGGGTATACACTTTACCAAGTGGAAATTTCGTGAATCGTGTTTACCTTAGCGGTGAAACAGTTAATCTACAATGCAATGCTGGATACTACGTAAGAGATGACCCTAACAGTCCCAACACACAGACTCTAACCTGTTCTATCAATGGGCATTGGTCTGTACAACAACAAGCATGTCAACCACTGATATATTTCACAAATATAGGACGATTCTTGGCTCTAATCAGGGGCACAGCTCATTGCCGTGTGCCACAGTGGTCTGGGTGTAGCATCAACAATCTCTTCCCCAGTTTGAATTCCTTTGCCTGCAGCATACTAGGAGGTCATCAAGGGGGTTATTTGGCACTATCAGGTACGGTATTGTGCACCATGGTTTTTAAATTCGAGCATCATCCCCCACTTCCAAATGGCAATACGAATACGTATACTGGTAGACTTACCAATGTGCATCCCAGTGGTTCAACTGATACAATCTGTCCAAACAACCCAAGCAGTTCCACTATGGATAGTGTTTGTTCAGGACTAGGGTACAGTCTACAGTACACAGCAAAGCTAATCAATGTCGGTGGATACCATACAACCAAGGAATTCACAAGTATGACATCTGTCCTCACGGATAGAAGTCAAACTTGTACGAAAATGATCAGTTGTAGGGGAACGTGTGACTCTCTGTATGTACCAGGCCTTGCCAGTCAGTGTAACAAGCTTTATGAGGGTGATAGATGTTATCTCGATTGCCTACCCGGCAGTAAACGAATCGGTCCCAGGGAAAGAGTTTGCCAGAGCAATGGACAGTGGTCTGGAGGTTCCACATCATGTGATGGTATGTTTTAAAAAGTAATATTGCTATTCTGAATACAAACAGCATGACAAAGATTCAATCGAATTCTTCATGGAGTTTCCTTGAATCATCTGCATTGTATAGACTAGCTTTTTTTCCTTTGAAGTTTTATATAGGCTAAGGTATATGCTTATTTGTAATGTACAGCATATGATTGCCTTATAATAGACTATATACTTATTAATTTAATTGTTCTGCTTTATTACTTTATTGTATTTGTGTTATAACTGTAGCTGATCGATGGAAATCAGATGCTGACGGTTATGTAAGGGCATACAGCCATATGTCTCATGGAGCACTTGCCTCAACTATAGTTCAAAGACTGGCTGGAGAGTATCCTGATGTTACCTGGGTTGCCGTAGTGTACGATCCTGTTTCCGGCTATGATAAGCATACCCTCTACAGCAGTGGACATTACGTGTTTTATCACTTCCGCTATTACAACAAAAATTTTGTGGTTGGTCGTTACACTAATGCTCGGGTTACTTCAAGCAAGGGTTTGGCTAATGAGCTGAACGCAATAACTGGAGCAGCTGCTAGTTCTTGTAAGAAGTATTGCCCCGACCCAGCGTGCTGGTTCCCAAACTACAATATTGATGCCGAAAAAGCTGCGGAAAAGATATATAACCACATAAATT
Organism: Chalinula nematifera; assembly: GCA_036873525.1. Taxonomy (NCBI): domain Eukaryota; kingdom Metazoa; phylum Porifera; class Demospongiae; order Haplosclerida; family Chalinidae; genus Chalinula; species Chalinula nematifera. Next base: position 22,823 of record JAYJLX010076255.1, read on the forward strand.
CAAAGTTTTGGGTTCGTTTGGCAATGGTCGTTCAAGGAGGCTCAGCAAGAATATCTGTTGGAAGAAAAGAACCGAGTGGAGCTATCCTTACTTATAGTTATATTAGCGTGCATGGATCTGCTGAAGTTGATTGGGACCGTAGAATTGCTACTAGGGCATTTATTGGGTGTGATGATGGAGTTGCAGCTGCATTTGTTATGGCAGATTAAACTTTCTTTCGTACTGAATTTTTGTAGAATAGCATAGACTTTGATAACTCTTAGAATTAAACTTGAACTCTTAGAATTGAGCTTCTAGAATAGTGCTCAACATTTGAACTCATAGATTAAAATAGTTTAGCTTGAGGTAAACAAAATGATCATTTGAAACTTGTTTGTAAAATACTTGTGTATGAATAATTGGACCATTAAATATGGTTAGATGTAGCTTATGAGCCACACCCAAATAGATGTAATAGAGACTATAGTTTATTATTGCCTAACCTTTGTGTCTAACGAAAAACGAAGAGGAACAGTACATAGTAATCATTCATATATATACAATTCCAGATAACAGTGGCTTCTAAAAACACTAAAAAATCATTTGGAGACAAAAATTTACCTAAATAGGTATCAATACGTGAGTTGTAGTCCTTCTTTTACGCTTTCACTATCTGTTCGCCATATTGTCTTCTAGCATTGCACGTGCTTAATTGTGTGGGTGGGCTAGATTCGTGTAATATGCTTTGCGTGGGTGGGCTATGCCTACCAGGGATACCTAAACAATGATTTTTTTTACTTAACAATCTCGCATGAGAAATAGCAAAAGGATTAGCTTTTGACATATCTTCAAAAAACCTTTTTGCAGATAACCTGAGAGATAATCAATCCTATATTATACTGTATAATACTGGGGGGGTGGGTACCTGCTCTGTTTATTATCTAGCCATGCAAAGCATGCATCAAAATTATATTTTGTCACACACTGTGGATATAGGCTGACCCTAGCTGCATGGCAATTAATAATTTCAAATTGGTAACTTATTACATAGAAATAACATACCAATGACACATGTCTCCTGCTAAAGATATCTGTATCTATTATAACAACCAGTTTAACTTGATATTTTATATACCAATTATAGCACTTTATAACTTGTGTAACTTAGCAAATTTACAGAACAAAAATTGTCATAAAAAATATAATTAATAAGTAGATATGTACAACACACTTAACAGTTACTAAAAAAATTGAACAAATTGTAATAGTTAATTTTAGCTGTGGACCGTGGTTAGTGAAAGTATTGGTCCTCATATTCCAGCTATATAATATAGATAGATACCTACATTAGTATGATACTCTAATGTCAGCCCCAAGTCCAGTCCATTTATCAGGAATGGGACTGAAATATCTGTCCATGGCTTCGATGAATCTCTTCTGATACAGGTCAGGGTAGACTACGGTTGGAAGCACGCTACGACCTGTCTTCTTGAATATCATTTCCAATCGCTTGTCCAGTGTAAATGGCCTTACAAAGTCTATAAAGATGTTAATTAACAATCGTACTATTTGTTTAAAAATCTCTTCATTTAAGCCTTACCAATTATACCAACAACAAGTTCTCCTTTCTCCTCGTCTAAACCCGTTAACAGCGAATAATCCATAATGGAGTTCTTTGAGAGGAAAAGAGTGTCAGACTCAATTGCTTGCATTAACACTGCTTTAGCATGCGGTCTCACATACACTGGATCAGTGTATACAACTGTATATGAAGAGATAGAGAGCAACATTCTAATTATATAGGGAGTAGGTGGGCTCTATTTAGAGTGCTATTGTGGAAATTATAGGTGGGCTCTAATTGGAGTGACTATTGTAGAAAATTAGCTAGGTGGGCTCTATTTAGAGTGACTATACTGTAGCAATATTTCGAGTTATACTTCTTTCTCTTACATTCTAAGAAGTTTTCGTCCATTAAAACGTCTCCCTTGCCATCCTTCTTAGGGTCCTGCATAACATAACGACCTCTCATGGACCCCTTCAAATCAAACACCTTTCCAAGAAACAATAAAATATAATTAATTTTAGATCCAATTTTTTATACTCTATACCTTGGTACACTTGTGGTTGTATAGTAGGTTTTCCATTATAATGACATTGTGGCGTTTGGATCGACCTGTTTTAGTGTTCCTAAACCCTATACTATATGCTCCTAATATTTTAGCAAGAACCATTGGCCTCTGAATATGAAAGATAAAAGGGGAGGGGCAGGGGAAGGAAGGGGTTAAATAATCAAGCAATAGATAGTGTGCATAGGTGAGCTATTATACCTTCTCTTTGATAGCGTCCGTAACGTGTTTGAAATACTCGGGGGCTATTTCTATGAATGAAGTGATCTCGACTAATTGAACCTGCTTCATGATCAATTGATCCTCTGTCAATATAGAACACATCAAACAGCCATTACTAAAGATTACAACAGTGTTTCTATATAATATTGCTTACCAAACGTCTTAAGGAACATCGACTTAGACTTCCCACCTTTAGCCTCATATCGGACACACCTGGCCAGAGACCTGA